>CM037631.1:89717658-89746182 GCA_015227895.2 Colaptes auratus | reverse complement strand
TACTGGTGTCTATATATCTTTAAATGAAGGAAATATTTGAAGTACTGTGTTATTTTTTTTGTGTTAAGTGAGGTTTTTGTTTGGTTCTAACTTTGATTTTTAAATTTAATTTCTATGGTGGTTTTCTTGCATGGGGATGCAGAGCTGAAGGGTGAATGTTGCAGTTCTCCTAGGCTGAATCATTTCATTCGGCTGTGCTTAGAGGGTCGTTCTTCTTTGAACTGTGTGAACGTGCAGATTGCTTCAGGATGTTTCAAAAGCAATGACTTAGAATTTAGGAATCAAACTGACCAAGAAGGCATCACACTATCACCAAGGTTGGAAGAGACCTCAAACATCATCGAGTCCAACCTGTCACCACAGACCTCATGACCATGGCACCAAGTGCCACGTCCAATCCCCTCTTGAACACCTCCAGGGACAGTGAATCCACCACCTCCCTGGGCAGCCCATTGCAATGACGAATGGCTCTCTCCATAAAGAACCTTCTCCTCACCTCAAGCCTAAACTTCCCCTGGTGCAGCTTGAGACTGTGTCCCCTTGTTCTGGTGCTGGTTACTAGAGAGAAGAGGCCAACCCCTTCCTGGCTACACCCACCCTTCAGGTAGTTGTAGAGAGCAATGAAGTCTCCCCTGAGCTTCCTTCTCTCCAGGCTAAACAACCCCCAGCTCCCTCAGCCTCTCCTCATAGGCTTGTGCTCAAGGCCTCTCAACAGCCTTGTTGCCCTTCTCTGGACACATTCAAGTGTCTCAATGTCCTTCTTAAACTGAAGGGCCCAGAACTGAACACAGTACTCAAGGTGTCCTAACCATGCAGAGTACAGGGGCACAATGACTTCCCTGCTCCTGCTGGCCACACTATTCCTAATGCAAGCCAGGGATGGCATTGGCCTTCTTGGCCACCTGGGCACTCTGCTGGCTCATGTTTAGGCGGCTGTCAGTCAGCACCCCCAGGTCCCTCTCTGTTTGGCAGCTCTCCAGCCACTCTGACCCCAGCCTGCAGCCCTGCATGGGGTTGTTGTGGCCAAAGTGCAGCACCCGGCACTTGGACTTGTTGAATGCCATCCTGTTGGACTCTGATACTCAAGATATAAGGGAAAAAAAAGAAAAAGGAGTTGTGAAAAAGTAAACTTAGTTCTATAAGCCTTGCCTTAACAGATCAGTGTTAATAAAAATCTCAGCAGATGAAAGTGTCCTTCAAGTTATGCCCTTACAATAGAATTTGTGTTTAGAGTCCATCCCACAGTTAGCACATATATGTAATCCATCATGTAATAATTTGCCTCAAAGAAAATTAATGATGTTAAGAAAGGTAGTTGCCCTTTGATATAAAATCACTTATAATATTGTGCACTTGCTGTTTTCTGAGAAATGTCATTAGTGAGGTGTTGGGGTTTTCTTTTCAACTCTGTGATTAGAATTTTCAATGGGATGTTGTGAAGTGAATCATAGATTCATAGAATTGTCAGGGTTGGAAGGGACCTCAAGGATCATCCAGTTCCAACCCCCCTGCCATGGGCAGGGACACCTCACACTAGATCACATTGGTCAGAGCCACATCCTGCCTGGCTTTTAAAACCTCCAGGGATGAGGCTTCCACCACCTCCATGGGCAACCTGGTCCAGTCTCTCACCACCCTCATGGTGAAGAACTTCTTCCTAACATCCAATTGGAATCTAACCATTTCTAGTTTTGCTCCCTTCCCCCAAGTCCTATCACTCCCTGACACCCTAAAAAGTCTCTCACCAGCTTTCTTGGAGGCCCCCTTAAGGTACTGGAAGGCCACAATAAGATCTCCTTGGAGCCTTCTCTTCTCCAGACTGAACAGCCCCAAATCTTTCAGTCTGTCCTCGTAAGAGAGGTGCTCCAGCCCTCTGATCATCCATATGGTTCTTCTCTGGACATGTTCCAGCATGTCTAGATCTTTCCTGTAATAAGGGCTCCAGAACTGAACACAGTACTCCAGGTGTGGTCTCACTAGAGCGGAGTAGAGGGAGAAAATCACCTCCCTTGACCTGCTGGCCGTGCTTCTCTTGATGCAGCCCAGGATGTGATTGGCTTTCTGGGCTGCAAGTGCACACTGCTGGCTCATGTTGAGCTTTTCATCCACCAGCATCACTGTTACCAAGAATGCAGTTCTTAAGATTGTGTGTGTGTGTGTGTGTGTGTGTGTTAAATGATCAGATGGTTGGAGCACCTCTCCTATACAGAAAGGCTGAAAGATTTGGGCTTGTTCAGCCTGAAGAAGAGCAGACTCTGTTAAGATCTTACTGTGGCCTTTTAATACTTAGGAGAGGCTATAAGAATGATTGGGACAATGTTTCTTGCAGGGCTTGTTGATACAGGACAAGTGTAGCTTTAGACTAGATGTAGGAAAAGACACTTTTTATGATGAAGGTGATGAGACACTGGCACAGGTTGCCCAGAGTAGAAGTGCCATCTCTGGAAACATTCAAGGTCAGGTTGGGCAGGCTCTGAGCAACCTGAGGTAGTTGAAGGTGTTCCTGCTCAATTCACTGCAGGAGAGGAGACTCGATGACCTGCAAAGGTCCCTTTAACCCAAGATATTCTATGAGTCTATGAATTTAGTCATTCCTATGTGTGCTACCAGTATATGTTATCACAAAGCATTTTTTGTTTGTTTTTATTTCCTTGTGGCTTCTGTAAAGCCTTTCTCATGGTATTTGGGCTATATAAGTACTGCCATAGAATGTGCTCTCTGTGCTCCATGCCTTTAAAACGATCTGCTGTATTTATTGTGCATGAAGTATACATTTCTCTTAGGAAGCCAAGAGAGAAGATGGCATGTCTTTTAAAGAATGAAAAAATGAAGCAAGTGGTGCTTATTTTCAGTTTGTTGTGGAAGTTTCAGCAGACCATTTGTTACTTCTGCATCACCCTAAACTGTAAATTGAAGTGATTTTTACATCTTTATTTCCTCGGGATTTTTTTGATTCTGGTTTTTGAGGCCTGTGTTAATGCTTGTGCAGTGCTAAGCACAGTCCCCTCCCCTGTCTCTTTAGAGCTTCTAATTACAGCATCTGTGTTACAAAAGTGTTTAAACAGCTAGTGTATGTGATTTAATCCAGATTTGGGCTTGTGAAGTGAAAAAAATGCCATCCAGTAGTATATTGTGCTCCTAATTAGTACAGAATTGTTTTGCTTTTCAAATGAGAAATACCATACAGTTAACTCTCAACTATCCAGAGACAGCTTATCTGTGTGATGAATCAGTGAATGCCATAGGATGACACCTGCACTGGTCTCGTTTGGCTTCAGCTCTCACTCTTCAGTTTAGTCATGGCAGCTATAAGTGCTGTGGGCCCAAGTTAGGTTTGAGTTTGGAAAAGTTATCACAGCCAGCTGATATCCCAGATCCTGAGCTAGTACAATAATAATAATACAATACAATAAATCCAGGTTGGAAGAGACCTTCAAGATCATCGTGTCCAACCTGTCAACCAATCCAATCCACCTAAACAACTAGATCATGGCACCCAGTACCCCATCAAGTCTCCTCCTGAATACCTCCAATGATGGTGACTCCACCACCTCTGCAACCAAGATATTTGCATGTCTTTGCTTTCCGAGGCTGTCTCTAGTATCTGGACTATTGGGATGCAGACATTTTAATATGGAGACAGCCTGGGTTTGATAGGGCAGGTTGTAACTCAGGGGAAGCAAATTTGGTCAGATTTAAGTATATGCCTTTTGGGCCAATCTGATTGTCACCATCACTCTCTTCAGCACAATTTGTGCACCCATTTCAGCTGTCTATTTTCGTGACAGTGAGAAATGAGTATCAGGCTTTTGTACATCACATTTAAGTTCCTTTATAAACCCAGGTTTAGGTGTTTTGTTTGGATGTACAATAGTTTGAAGCTGAGTTCCTGCTCTTGGTGTTATGTCTGTGTTTACCCTAAATATGAAATTCCCTCCCTGAGAGTCCCAACTGCCACCTGAATGCTATAGCTAGGTTAAAGGATTGAATAGCCTCTTGCCTGCTTTACTTTGGACCAATAGTTTCTGTACTCCCTGCAGAATGGGTTATTTGGATTGGAGAGGACCACAGGAGGTAATGTAGTTCAAATTCCTGTTTAAAGCAGGGCCAGTGCTGAATTTGGTCCACAATGCTTCAGCCTTTGTTAGCTGAGTCTTGAAACCTGAGCACAGTTATTCCCACTCTTCTTGGGCTGCCTGTCACAGTGTTTCATTATCCTTGTTTGATTTCACTGACCAAGTTTTGATGTGGGATGTGGTCAATGGCTCCTTCCACAGCCCCCTGGAGCTCTGAGCTCTGTCTTGACAGACAAATTCCAGCACGAGGAAGGATGCAACTGCTCTGGGTTACTGAACAGCCCTTCAAATTGTTCAGCTGTCATGTGACAAAGGGGAAGAAAGCTTTTGGAGAGAAAGACTGTTCCATCTCCAAGGAACTGTCCTTATTTCCGACACTGAAAAGGGATGATGGGTCTCCCATTATCTCCTGCCAGCTTGTTTAAGCATTTGTCTCAAAGCTCAGAGCATTGGATGCTGAGAAGTCTCTTAATCTTTCCTAAAATTGTGTCTTTCACAAGGCCTCTCCCTCTGTACGTGGCACCTGGGCATTCTCCTGGGATTTCCATTTTGGGCTAATTGTAGGTGTAAGTATCTGGTTCCAGATACTAATTGTGAATTCTAGCAGCAGCCCACCATGACAGTAGGACTCAAGCCATCTAATTTCATTTGCCTGAAAGTTTAGTCATCTAGCCTAAGCTAGTCACCAAGGATTACCCTGTAGTCAGATCAAGCAATGCTCATGCAAATGGTGCTTTTTTCCTTCCACCCAAAGCTGTATGTCCAACATGGAGTCAACTGAATCAGCGTTGAAAAGTATCTGGACTGCAAACTGTACCTTTCAATACCTCTTTTAGAATGTGCCCTGCAGATTCTTAGGAAAACAATAGCTTCTGGTGACATTGAAATTTGCTGAAGAGTTCCTTGTTTATAGGAAAATTGCTTTTCTTTCTTTGAAATTCGGTTGAGCAATTTGCCTCAGCTTCCAGATGTGCCCTTCGGAGACATCTGTCCTGTGACTGAGGATACCATAACTTCCAGAATTGCCAGTGCCTTGGGTTCCCTCAGGATCCTGCCTCACATTTGGCAATAGACTTCAGTCTGTGGTGTTTCAAATGGAATGGTTTGGGCTTTGTGAAATCCTTTTTTCCTACAGACTTTGTTTCACAAGCAAATAAGGATCAGCTGTTCTCTCCCTTCTGATCCGAGATTTGGAGCACGAATCACAGAATGGTAGGGACTGGAAGTGACCTTTGGAGGTCATCTAGTCCAACCATCATGCTAAAGCAGGTGGCATATGTCTATTTGGGGGGGGGGGGGGGGAGGGGGGTGTTTTGTGGTTGGGGTTTGGTTTTTGTGGGTTTTGTTGGTTTTTTTGGTGGGTTTCTGTTTTGGTTGGTTGTTTCCCCCCCCAAACATGCCATTGAGCTATGGGACTCCTTTCTCAAGTATTTTGTATCTTTTGTCATTAGAGTGTCTAAGTTCTTGATGACGACCACAGAAAGCAACTTCCACAGCCAGGCTCCTTTTTCATATGGCATGCATGGGTTGTATGTTTCAATGATGAAGCTGGTAAACCGTGTTAAAAATGCTGTGCAGTGACCTGCTAGTCCCAGCTTGTTTACCTAGTTTATGAGCAGTATGTGTAGCTGCTATTTTGGGGTCAGTTGCTGCTTCGAGTATTTTGAGATTTTGAGATTCCTAGAGGTCACCCATGTGCTCTGAGACCTACAGCCCTATTTGAGTCTTGCATCACCCACCTGCAAAAGCAAGAACTCTATTAATTCTGAGCCTTACTTAGCAGCTTGGTATGATGAACAACAAACCTGCTGCAGGACTGCTGCTCGGGAACTGAACAATGCTTTCTAGAGAGCACATAAGGACTCACTGTTGTGAATTAAACCAGTTTTTGAGACACAGCCTGGACTGTACACTGCTAAATAGCTGCAGAAAGGGATCCTTGGCCAGTGATGCTGAATGTCTTGCACCTCTACTACTGTGATCCAGCAGACCCACAACAGGCTAGCTGCATTGACAATGCATACATATGGCCTTGGCTGTTGTTGAATACTAAAATAGAGTAATATTTTACAGTTTAGTTCAAAGTACCTGAAATGTAGCTTGCATTGCAGCTTTTCAGGCTTCATGAAGCAGATGGTCTGCAATATTCTGGACTGCTCAATGGTTCCTGGGCTGCTGAGGCAGCGTTTAGAAGACTGAGAAGCAGAAGAAAGAGAATCAAACATGGTGCAGTTTTAGTTATGATGCCTTTTGGGAGCCTCCTCTGGAATAGTTTGCCAGAACTACATCCAAGTTCAGTCATGTGGAGAGAGCTTAGCTAGAGCAGTCCAAAACTGACAGAGGATGTCCTAACAGCTAAACAGTACAGAAGATCAAAGTTCCAGTGCTTGTGTCCAGTCCCTGACTCCTTCATTGAGCAATGGAGGCATAACCTTAAAACCTCTTTCCATGATGCCACAAATTGCTTAGATACAAGCTCAATCAGATGAAAACCTGGATGAAGCCTTTATACTGTTAAGAAGCTGTACAAAGCCCTCTCAGCTCCAGGAAATTGTAGGTTTCTTAAGAAACTGATTGAATTCTTGTGAATTGAAATGTTAAGGCTGAAAATTTTAGTCTGTTAGATGAAAAGAGAAGTGATCCAAAACATAGTGCAATAAGATGAAGAGCTCAAGGAGCATTTAATTGTGGCCTCTGAGCTGGATGGTCTACCACCACTTGCAACTTCAAACCACTGCAAAGCTAAAATGCTGTTCCATGTGACTTCCAGGCAGGTAGTAGGAGGTGTACATGAATATTTCATTTTCATCCCCTGTGATGTAGGAATGCTCTCTGCTCCTGACTCCGCTCCACATCCCATCTTCTGGCAGGCTGGTTTCCGTGCAAAGGAGGGGAGTTGCAGTGAGCTCTGAAAATATCCCCAAGTCTGAACAACCATGAAAGGAAGGTGTGCTACTGAATACATTCACCCTGCCCAGCCAGAGACACCATGTTTGGGATAGTTTCACAAGCCTTAGGGCCTTAAATCCTGCCAACGTTAGAACATAATCTTCGCTTTGCATTTCCAGGTGGTCCTCTTGCTTTCAAAGGGAGGGGGAGTTGAGAAGAGAGGCCTCTTTTTTTGTAAGATTGGCTTTTAGTCTTTAAAAAAAAAAAAAAAATCCAACTCATTATTTTGCTTAAAGAGAAAAGACAGCATGTGTAAATTGTACAGTATTGTAGCCAATTGTCCTCCTTTGCATTTCTGTGGAGAGGTACAGAAAGGGTCACAGAGCTGTTGATGCAAGATGAATGATAACTGTTGCTCTGCGAGGGGCTGGATGATCTGGAAGATAATGCTTCACCTGGGATTCCCTTTCAGGCTTATGTGTTGTGCCCACCCAAAAGTCTCAGCAAAACTTTTTTATTATTATTTTTTCTCCTTTACCATTGTTCTACTGAGAGGAGGCTTCCAGAATTCAGCTGTATAAACCTACTGATGAGACTCCTTTCAGCATTGTGAGATAGCACAAATGACAAAGAGCTTCTCATGCTCTCTGCACCCTGGCCACTTTCTGCTTTCCATTCCTTCTCAAGGTATCCAAATGAGGCAGAGAGAGCTTGACCTGAACTCACCACCCATGAAGTACCATGGCTGGACACAGCCTTTCTGCACCTTGCTGTGTCAACATCAAAAACTCAGGACTGTGTGGTGAAATTGGTGGTGTGCACCATCTACCCAAACCAGTGAAAGACTTCTCAAGCCTAAAGCAAACAGCCCTTGCTAAATGCTGAGGCCCACACTATTGCTTACACAGTGATAAAATGGGGTCTGCAGTATACAGCATCCTTTCTGTATTATTCTTGAAGTCATCTCTAACCCCATGGAAGAAAAGGGTCATCAAGAGTAGCCAACATGGATTTACCAAGGGAAGATCCTACCTGACTAATGTGATAGCCTTCTATGAAATTATGACCAAATGGGTAGGTGAGGGAAGAGCAGTGGATGTCATATATCTTGGCTTCAGTAAGGCTTTTGATACTGTCTCCCATAATATCCTCATAGAAAAGCTCAGGAAATGTGGCATAGATGACTGGTCCATGAGGTGGATTGAAAACTGGTTTGACAACAGGGTTCAGAGGGTTGTCAACAGTGGCACAGAGTCAACTTGGAGGCCTGTGGCTAGTGGTGTTCCCCAGGGATCAGTATTTGGTCCAGTTTTATTCAACATCTTTATTAGCAACCTGGATGAGGGGATTGAGAGTACCCTCAGCAAGTTCGCTGATGATACAAAACTGGGGGGAGGGAGAGGTGTGACCACCCTGTCAGGCTGTGCAGCCATCCAACTGGACAGGCTGGAGAGCTGGGTGCAGGCAAATCTAATGAATTTCAATAAGGACAAGTGCAGGGTCCTGCATCTGGGGAGGAATAACAACAGATGCCAGTACAGGTTAGGGGCTGCTCTGCTGGAAAGCAGCTCCATGAAGAAAGACCTTGGAGTGCTGGTAGACAGCAAGTTCTCCATGGGACAGCAATGTGCCCTTGTGGCCAAGAGAACCAGTGATATCCTGGGGTGCATCAATCAAAGTGTGTCCAGCAGGTCTAGGGAAATTCTTCTCCCTCTCTACTCTGCCCTGATGAGACCACACCTGGAGTATTATGTCCAGGCTCCCCAATTCAAGAGAGACAGGGATCTGCTCCAGAAAGTTCAATGGAGAGCCACGAGGATTAAGGGACCTAAGTCCCCCCTGTGAAGAAAGACTGAGATCCCTTTGGGCTGTTTAGTCTTGAGAAGACTGAGCAGGGATTTCATCAATGTGCATAAATATCTGAGGGGTGGGTGTCAAGTGGAGGGGGCCAAGCTCTTTTCAGTGGTGCACAGTAATAAGACAAGGATGATGGATGCAAACTCGAACACAGAAAAGAAACTTCTTTACAGTGAGGGTGATGGAGCACTGGAAGAAGCTGCCCAGGAAGATTATGGAGTCTCCTTCTCTGGAGACTTCCAAACCCTACCTGGATGCACTCCTACGCAGACTACCCTAAATGATTCTGCTTCAATAGGGGAGTTAGACTCAATGATCTCTTGAGGTCCCTTTCAACCTCTAACATTCTGTGATTCTTTCACTGATTTTGAAAGCTGTGTGTCTGAGCTCCATAAAGCAATGGATTCAAATCTGCGATGCCATGCTGTAAAAGAAGAGATGCCAGCATCTGCCTGGATGATGCATAGCAGCACTCACTTCTGCTTCTCCCTTCTCCACCTGGCACACCAAGGTTTGGGGCTTTTCTCAATACACAGGAATCTCTGAATAATTTATCCATACAAAGAATAGAATTAACCAGGTTGAAAAAAACCTTTGAGATCATTGAAGAAAAAGACATAAAAACCTATAAAGGAAAAGACACCTTCTTGAAATAATATTTATTGGATGTTAATATTCTTTAGGTGTAATGTATTCATAAAAAGGGCAATAAGAACTAGAATTGGGGATGAAAGCCCCAAACCTGGATTAAAAAAAAATAAAAATTAACAGTGATTGAAAAAGATATATAACAGTAAGCATTATTTGAAACACAAATGCCTTTGTACCATGCAGGACAATATAGCTCAATGTGAGCCAGCAGTGTGCACTTGCAGGCCAGGAAGCCAATCACATCCTGGGCTGCATCAAGAGAAGCATAGCCAGCAGGTCAAGGGAGGTAGTTCTCCTCCTCTACTCCACTCTAGTGAGACCACACTGGAGTACTGTGTTCAGTTCTGGAGTCCCTATTACAGGAAGGATCTGGACATGCTGGAACGTGTCCAGAGAAGGGCCACGAGGATGATCAGAGGGCTGGAGCACCTCTCCTATGAGGACAGACTGAAGGAGTTGGGGCTGTTCAGTCTGGAGAAGAGAAGGCTCTGAGGAGACCTTATTGTGGCCTTCCAGTATCTTAAGGGGGTCTCCAAGAAAGCTGGTGAGAGACTTTTTAGGGTGTCAGGGAGTGAAAGGACTTGGGGGAAGGGAGCAATACTAGAAATGGTTAGATTCCTATTGGATGTTAGGAAGAAGTTCTTCACCATGAAGGTGGTGAGACACTGGAACAGGTTGCCCATGGAGGTGGTGGAAGCCTCATCCCTGGAGGTTTTTAAAGCCAGGCAGGATGTGGCTCTGAGCAATGTGATCTAGTGTGAGGTGTCCCTACCCATGGCAGGGGGGTTGGAACTGGATGATCCTTGAGGTCCCTTCCAACCCTGACAATTCTGTGATTCTATGGGGAAAAAAAGGTTTGCAATTAATAATCCAGTTCTGCATATAATATTCCAGTAAATACTAAAACCCAGAATTATTACTCAAGATTACACAGTCAGGTTGTTTTTTTTAATGAAAGTATTGTTGAGTTAACTTCTATGGACAACTCTGGTCAGAATTTGTCCCACAGACATTTTGCTGTCTAAAGAAAACAGTACTGATGGTAGCTTAGTGCTCCATCCCTGACAGACTTGAAAGATGAAAGGTCTGCATTACTTATGTTGTAAAAAGACAGGATACATAGAGAGGAGAATAAACAAGCATCGCTTAACTCCCAGTTTTACTGAAGACAGATGTGTGTTTCACATCTCAGACTTTATCCCCTTTTAACATTCACATGCAAGCACCTTGGAGACCAGTTACATGTGCTGATTGAAAGCACCTTTCATGTCTTTGGTACCTAAAAATACGTAGTTTTTCCCTATATGCAGGGAGAAGGACAAAAACATCCACTCTTGTCTTGAAGCTGTAAGCGAAAGAAAAAAAGCCCATCTGAAATCTGCAGAGTTACTCCATGTCCCAGTTGTTTTCCACAGAGCTGCCCTGTAGGCCCATTTTCAAACCTGTAAAAAACTGCCACTACAATTTGCTTCCTCATATTACACCTGCTGTATCTCTACAGCCACAAATAAAAGGCACAAGAGTAATAGCCCTTTGAACAAGCGGCCGAATTTTGGTCACAACAAGGTTCAAGGTTTGAGTAAATATCTTCATCCTGAATCTTGTATTCAAACATTGGTTAATTCTGTGTGTTGGAAAGAGCCTCACAGTTTTTGTGTACATCTCAAAACCGCTGCATAGTTTGGCATGGGAAGGGAATAGCAGCAAACTGGCAGGTCAGGAGCGAGGTCAGCTGGCAAAATGGTGAGGAAACTTGCACAATACCTGCCTGTCGTCACTTTGGCTCTAGCTGATGCTAATGTCCCTTGTCGCCAGGAGCTCTGAGGCAACCCACAAATCAAACAACGTGAAAGAAACACCCGGTGCATTGTAGACACTGCAAACATTGTATGACATTGTAAACATGAATCAGTGTTATTAAAGGAATGTGTGTTTTCAATGGAAATGGCAATCCAGATTTGGGGGGGGAAAAGATTGATGGGACATGAGGTGGGTTTTTTTTGGGGGGGTGAGGGCCAGAGGAGTCTCTTCTGCAGAGTGAGATTCATTCCTCTGCAAGTCCCCACCAGGTGTTTTTGGTGAAGTCCTGTGGAGGAACTTGCACTAATAAAAAAATGAAGATACAGTGAACAAACCAGGAGTCAAGGATAGATTTATGTCCTTGGCAGCTCAGGCCAATCTCCATATGTTGTTAACATTAGATGGTGAGAGAAATTAACTGTGTCATATGCTGTTGCACAGCCTATATTTTGAGCTTCTCTTGTTTAAAAACAACTTAAAATAAATGGAAAAGATAAAATGAGCATTTTCCTCAAGTGAGAACAGATGGTGAAGTTTACAAGCTCTGGAAGACAGACTTCTGCATGGCCAAGAGGAGGTGGGATGGAGAGCTCTCCTCAAGGCACCATGTCACCTCTTTCTGCATCAGGAATGTTTAAGTCCTCCAACAACGTTTTTTGTTGCAATAATTTACCTTACATAGCCAACCACCCTCCCTTTGCCTTATTGTTTAGAAGCTGAAAATACTACAGGCATGTCTGTCCTTGACAGACACGGCCATTACTCCTGATGACACTTGGTTCATTAAGCTGCATTTTTCAGTTCCTTCTTTGGCAAGACTTGGGGCCAATAATGTCGTACTATCAAGCATCTTAGTCTTCTTCCTTCCTTATATGTCAGGAAATGTGGGAGTCTGTTATTGATTTTTGTGGTATCTAAGTTGTTCTCAGGCAGTCTCTGCCCAGCCGGCACCTCTAGCTCTTCCTGTGCTGTGGTGCCAACAAGCCAAGGAGCTGTACCAGATGCCAGCAGGACATGGATGCACCCTGTCCCTGGCATCCAGGGCCTCCAAATAAATCAGGGAGGATGCTTTTAGAACAATTAGCTCAGGAACTCTGCAGATCAGCACTATGTTTATTTAATTTAGCAAAGATGTGGTTTGACTTGTGTTCCTTAAAAGCCATACTTACAATTACTGCCTTTTAAGATGTGAGCCTTTTTAGGGCTTTGAAACAAACCCCACTTGTCATTTTGCACAAAAAAAGTAGAGCACCTGCCTGAGGAGGCTTTGGTTTTAATTTCATGTGCAGGGGCCTTTTTAATTCACATTCATTTTAACCATGACAATTATGCCTGCAAAACAGCATCCCCAAGTTACAAGTTGTTGAGGGGCTATTCTCACAATCCTTGCTGATGACTTTTTCTTCCCCAATAAAAATGTACTGGATCACTGAAATAGCAATATCATTGATGAATTATTCACTGGTTTGCTTTACCTCCCAGTAGAGTGCCCTAACTGATAGGCCTTAAAGTCATTTCCCTCTCTCTTTGTTCAATGTATATTTAAGTAATTACTTCATACAAAGGAGTGGAACAGCTCCAGGAGGAGAGCTTGGCAGAGCAGGGCTGCTTTGTCAGGGCAGGCACAATCCACTCTGGAGAGATGGCTGCAGAGGATTTCACATCTCAATAGGGAAGAGAGAGGCTGAACCGGTATCTCCTAAATCCTGCACACGGGCTGTTGTTGAAACATTTTGTTTACCCTGGAATAGATTAATTTGACTTGGTTTAATGTCAATGAAGACACCTTTCTTTAAGCCCCATTTTGCTTTGGGGGAAAAAAAAAAAGGTCTTTTAATTTTTCATTGGTTTACCTCCAAGGCTTAAGTAAAATGAAACAAAAAAGCAACAACCAAGGAATGTATTGACACATCTATAGTTAGCTGGGCCTTGCAGAGAAAAGACAGAGAGGGAAATGCAGCTGCAGGTTGATCCCTGCAGGGCAAGGAGATAGCTTTTCATTTTCCATCTGCTCCAAGATGATGAATTTCATTGCATCTGGAAAATAGTCATGGCTATGGGATCACAGTTCAGCTATGAACTTCTCTGTGGTTCATATTGGTGTGGAGGCTGGGGCTTTGCTTTGGTTTGTAATCACTGTTGCACTACTGTAGACTCAGTAAACATTTTGAAAGCTGACTGCAGCTCCAACTGCTAAGAACTATTTTTCAGTGTAATCTGAGATTCAAAGCATGTCTTGCAGAAAAGTTGAACTGTTGCTCACGAAATCTGCAGGAGAGACTGCCATTGCTCATGGCTATATTTCTAATGGCTGACAAACCTGGTAGCAACCACTTTGTAGCCTCTGAAAATAAGAACGAATGAGATACTAGGCCAGCCAAACATCATGGCATGACTGCAAATAAACTACAATGTCTGGATGAACATAGGGTGGATTATCTCTCTAATCAAGATTTGTAAGGTGCATTTAACAGTACAGAATCTGAAAATCTCAGAAGCAAGTAATCAAATAATTCAACAATTGGCCAGGAAGTTAACTGTTTACACTAAACTAGCCTTCTTTCAAGACTCGGGGTGTGGATGAAGCATAATATTTATCTAAAGATGGAGATAAAAATTTACCATGCACATGTAATCTTGTATGTACATCTCTGATGTAAATACCTTCTTATCCTTAATGTCTCTGGCTGCTGTAACTATGTATTACCCTATTTATACAACCAGGAAGATATGAATTAAAAAGGAAATCCTGTACATCTTTTATATTGGAACAAACAAAAGCACCCAAAGCAGGGAATCAAAGACATTGTTTTCATATGGATTTTG
Source organism: Colaptes auratus (assembly GCA_015227895.2). Classification (NCBI taxonomy): domain Eukaryota; kingdom Metazoa; phylum Chordata; class Aves; order Piciformes; family Picidae; genus Colaptes; species Colaptes auratus. The sequence goes on along the minus strand of CM037631.1, from coordinate 89,732,083 downwards.
TGGGTTTTAGCAAACAAAATAGCTTCTAAGCACACACATTTTCCTCCCACCATGCACTTTCTGATAGTTACAATATAGGTCACATCTAGAGAAGATCAATCAGCTTCCCCCCCACCCCGTCTTTGTGCTAGCAGTATAGTAGAGAGCTGTGGATTTGGTGCTCTCTTCTCTGCTTGGTTTGACAGCAGGCGGAGGCTCCATGCTGCAGCAGCCCTGGGAGCAGTTTAATGGCAAAGTGATTGATGCCATAAGGAGATGCTCAGCAGGCCAGTCCCAACACGGTGTACATCTCCCTTACCAAGGATTTTCAAATTGTTGACTGGGAAAACCCTACTTGCCAGAACAAGATCTTCTTACACACAGTGAGAACAATCTCCTATTGTCTCCGGGGATAAAATAGTGCCAATAAAAGATAAAAACCCCATACCAACATGGTGATACATAACTATGTTAACTGCTTCACCACTATATTTAACTAGGAAGTGAAAGCCTCTGAGAGAGGTCGGGTTTTCGTTTGGTCTCACGCATACAAATAAATGGAATGTAGCAATTACATTGAAAAAGCCCTCAAATATTAGATGCACAACTCTACAGCTATGCCACTAAGAATGTTACCTTTTTTTAATGGGGTGGTGTTTCTTCATATGCTCTGTCTGTGTAGTAGGGCAGGAGTGAAGGTTGAAGAAACTCCCACTGCCTTCCCAGCTTTGTGGGGGTGCTGTTACAAGTGAAGCAGTCATGTTTGAATTCTCTGAAGATGTAAAGAAAATGCTCTGATGCATTTCATTTTTTCATGGGAAGTGCTGCTCTCGAGCCTCCTTTCACAGCAGTTCCTCCCCTCCTACAGAAATAAAGGCTGCCACAGTTTCCCCTCACTGAGGCAGTCCACCTCTGTATGAGGAACAGCTGCTTGAAGATGTCTGTTTATGGCCTGATGGTATGATGCCTGTAGGGTTGGGTTTGCTCTGCCCCTAACTCCTCCTTCTCCTGACTCATGCTACTGATGACTTGTCCCCATCAGGTGAGTTAGCAGTCTCTGGAAGCAGGGCAGTTGGGTGGCAAGGTGCTTGTCTGCATCATGGGCTCTTTGTAGGTGAAGGCTGAAATGCCTTCTCCAGAGACATTGTCTATGTGAGGCAACAGAGCAGTTTCCAGAAGTGATTTTGAATGCAGCAAGCTTCTGTTTTAAGAGGAAGAATGTTTAACCATCTCAAGCCTGTCGTACTGGGTAGCATAGATAAGGACATGAAGCAGGAGCATGAAGAGCCTGTGTGGAAGATAGGCACCTCTTCCCATGGAACAGGGAAGAGGTGCTCAAGGGAAATTCCCAGGCTCACTGGTGCTGGGGGGGCTGTAGGATTCTCAGGCATAGATGCTGCTGGTCAATATAGGCTTTTGGTATCTGTTGGCTACTTGAATATAGGTAACCACAATGAGAATTTGGTGGTCTGAATCTTGCTCTGTTCTTCTGCAGGATTTCCCCTCATAATTTGATAAGTGTACTGACAATTAAAACAAACAAACAAGCAAGCAAACAAACCTGCTGCTTTTCATTTGCTCTCCCATTGCTTTTCCTGTCCCACTCAAGCCTATTCTGTAAGTTAGCTGGAGGAGTGGTGGTGTTTGTCACGCTCATAGTACTGCTGTTGCCTCAGATGTTTGCTGAGGGATGCTTTACCTTTAAACATTCCAGCTCTTCTGTTGTTTTTTTTCATTCCAGGTTGGACTTGATGATCTTTGAGGTCTTTTCCAACCTTATTGATTCTATGATTCTAACTTCAAACAATGTATCTCCTAAAGATCAGGTAAAGAAGTAGCTTACAGTATGTAATGCATATATGTATATGTACAATATACATATGCATGCCTGCGTAGTGTATCCATATACACACAGGATCACAGAATCAACCAGGGTTGGAAGAGACCTCCAAGATCAAGTCCAACCAATCACCCAACCCTATCTAATCCACTAGACCATGGCACTAAGTGCCTCACCCAGTCTCTTCATAAACACCTCCAGGGATGTTGACCCCACCACCTCCCTGGGCAGCCCATTCCAATGGCCAATCACTCTTTCTGTGAAGAATTTCTTTCTAAGATCAAGCCTAAACTTCGCCCTGTACAGCTTGAGACTGTGTCCTCTTGCTCTGGTGCTGGTTGCCTGGGAGTAGAGACCAACCCCCACCTGGCTACAACCTCCCTTCAGGTAATTGTAGACAGCAATAAGGTCTCCCCTGAGTCTCCTCTTCTCCAGGCTAAATAACCCCAGCTCCCTCAGCCTGTTCTCATAGGGCTTGTGCTCCAACCCCCTCACCAGCTTTGTTGCCCTTCTCTGGACACATTCGAGCAACTGTGTACTGCAGAATAGCTCCAAATGCAGCACAGTCTCGAGATGCTCCTGCATTGCAAACCCCCAGCCCCTCTTTCAAAATCCCTCTTTCTTTCTTTTTTTTTTTTTTTTTAAAGTTTGGATATGCTCATTGTGGAGAGCTGGCCCCATTATGGGCTTTGCCCTTTTCCGTTGATTACATGGCACCAAAATGTAGAATTGAATGCAAGTCTAGGTTCATGCTGAGAAAACCCTGCTAACCTCAGGGAGAAAGAATTAGTTGGGTTTGGAATTTTAATTTGGTCCCAACTGTATTTCAGCTTTCTTTCAAAAATCTGAAAGGCACAACAATTAGGAAAAACATGCTACACAGATCCCTGTCATTGAGTTAAAGTGTTTGTTTGGAATAAATAAATGGAAGTGCAAACCGCTGCAAACAGCCTGGGTGCAGATTATTGTCAAAATTATATACACACATGTATACATTTTCATTTCCTTCCTCCTCAAGATAAATTATCCCTTAAGCTTCTCCTGTGGAACACGTGTTTCTGGAATTTCAGGAGACTAAAATGTGTGGAAATGCAACATGTGAAATCAGAATTACATCTGGTTATGTACTTTTTGACTCCAGTATGGCTCAGTCTCTTGCTTCCTAACAATGTTTAGATTAAGACCTTCAAGATGAAAATTGACTCCCTTTGTGTCTTTCAGTTTTCAGTTATGAGAATTAAATAAAAACATTTAAAAAAAAAAAGGGCAAGAGAGACTTTATCTGGTGTAGTCTTTCCCTGCATTGCTCTATGCCTTTTCTAATTGGTGAAATTGCCTGTTATGACAGAGGCAGCATCATAAATAACAAGCAGCAAGCTGTCCAACTAAGAGCTTCTTTCTCACGCTATTTCCTGCAGAGTCAGATTGTATGGGTGCCTGCAAATATCTAAACTTGGGGCAGTATTTGAACATCCCTATTACCTTTCTAAGCTTTAGATCCAGCTCTTTGATTTGCTCTCTCAAGCTCCTTAAAGCTCCTTCTCTGCCAGTTTGGATGATGTGTAGGAGTCTGTGATGAATACGCTCATTATCTAATACAAAGTGGCATAAAACACTCATGCCATGAACTCCGCCACACAGCTATACCCTGCTGCAATTCTCTGATTCATGCTGTACGAGATTAATAGCATTTATGTTATTCATATATCTTGGTTGACCTTGATCTGTTAGAAACTCCCTCCTTTTTATCTCTGTCCCATACTGGGGAGGTTTTGTCCCACATTAACAATGGATCTTTTGTACTTCAAAGCACATTCCCCCCCACGCCCAACATCCTGAGTTTTAATTTTCCTTACATATATAATATCTGTTCCCTTCTCTTTCCCTCTCATATTCTTACCTATGTTTAATGGGCTGATACTATCTCAGGAGCTGTGAGCATTTCTTTTATTTTATATTTTTTTAAAAAGTCATCTTAAATTAACCCTTTGGATGCTAACTTCAGAAAAAGATTTAAATTCTGCTGGAAGAAATGAAAGAATGCTCTGAGAACAAACAGTATTTGCAGCTTTTCCTCGTGGCTTTTGCAGGGCAAATGCTGTCATTTCAGCTGGGATGATATATAAGAAGGCATGTGTGTGTATGGGGGAAAAAGATGATATAGGAGTTTGAATAAGGGGGAAAAAAAGAGTCACATAGTTATAGATGTGATTTTTTTTTCAGGAAGCTTTTCCTTGAGGACATTACAAAATGGCATATTCCTGCCCCTCGTGTTGCTCCTGTGATTGGAAAGATTAATTGCTCTCTGTGGCTCCAAACTTTTACTCCTTGCTGCAGCACACCCCTCCACACTCAGAGTGATCCGAGAGATCCTTTGTTTGTGAGGAAATTTGGATTATGTAGGGGAAAAAAATCCCATTGGAAGTAGGTGTCTATGGTTTTATATGTTTTCAACCAACAAGTCTGCCTTTGCTGGCTGCAGCCTACCATTGCTGGTTAGGCACAAGGAGATCGTAGGGTGAGCAGGAGCTGGGTCTGGGGCTCAGAGAAGCTGCCCCCTGCAGAAGAGAAGCCATCCTTCCTTGGCCCCTTGATGACAGCAGTGGTGCCTTGGAGACAGTTTGCTGCCATGCTGGTAGGAAAGGAGTTCTGGATGGGCCCGGAAGCTCTTGTCTTATCTATGTGAAGTGGGAGCTAAAAAGGTTCTAGGCAGGACCAGCCCAGGAGGAGACAGAGGTATAATAGCAGAGCTGGGCAGGGCCTGTTGATAGTACAGCAGGGCAGGGAAATGCAAAGAAGAACAGAAACAGATGCAGAGGAAAGATGAGAGAATGAAAAGACGAAAAGAGAGAGGTGGTGATTACTCTAGTGAAAAGAAGAGACCCTATATGTGGTGCAAGGAACAGATGTTACTTGTAGTCCTTGTGTCAGCCTCACACTTCAAGGAATCATGGCTCTGTTGTGGACTAGGCATCCTACATCCTTACTTTCCTTCTTGTCCATCTTCCACCTTAATTGGAAGAGGGACCCAGCTCTCTGTCCACTGTTGCAATTGCTGTGGGACTACCACCGGTAATCTTGGGAATGCCAGCTACCTTTTCCCTTTCCTCTTCCTCAGCACATGCCAGTACTGAGAGCTGTCAAAATAGGTATATGTCCAAATCCAAAATTTGCAGCTGGCAAGGACCATGTGATTTTTAGGTTTATTTATTTATTTATTTACAGCTCCCTGTGGCTTGGGATTGGTGGCTTCTTCATTTTTATTTTCCTATCAGCTTTCTGAAGGACAGGATTAGAAATGTAATAGCAAAAGAAGTTGATCTGGGAGCCTACAGGAGCCAAGAGCTGTTGGGAGAGGCAGTATCTTTTATTAGGCATAATGATCCTGCTGAAAAATTGAAAACTTCCAAATATAGTGGCTCATCTTTAGGTCATGAAATCTTATCTTTATCTTGTTCCCCAGTGATATTGGTTGGGACTAATAAAAGATATGATGTTTCTTTCCAGATTCTTCCTTGCTTTTGTCCCTAGATCATCATCACTCCAGCAATGGTTATAAGTAAATATTTGTGGCCGGAGCTGTGCTGCGTGTAGCGGTTCCTTCCTCCAACTCCTTCCTGCCCCAGCTGTCATCTCCTTGCCACGCTGCTGCTGCTGCTGCTTGCAGCCCCGTGCTGAATGGCAGCAGCCGAAAGAGCAGGGGGATGTCTGGCTCTGCTCCGTGTTCCTAACGCTGCACCCGCCTGCAGCTCTGTTTGTATGGGATTTGCTGAAAGGGAAATAAAACAATTGTGCTTAATGCAGAGTAATTAGAACAGATCCTACCAACCTTTCTTTGCAACATGTAGTGAGTTCGGCATAAGTTTTCCCTGCTGTTTTAGGTTTTTGGGTCCGCCCACCAGTATGTGAATGGATAAGAGTTTTTAAAGGAGATAGTGCTTTAGAATGCTTACCAGCTTTCCTTGTTCTCATGCTTGTTTTGCCCTCCAGGTCTGAAGCACGTTAAGATCCATTTATGTTATAATCCATTGAATTAGCTAAAGGAAGGAAAAGAAGAGACCGAGTTAAATTTTTTCTAATCTCTGCTTTAATCCTGCAAAGACAAACCTGACACTTTCTAAAAGAATTCCTAAGTGATAGCAACCCTATCAGTATTAGACCCATGGTTTAACTGTGCTGTGCCTGTGTTAAAGGAAAGGTCTGTTGACTCTGGATTTGCAGCAGAGCATGTACTACTTTCATGGGATTAGAAGCTGATATACTTTGGCCTTGTGAAATTGTTTTGCTTTCTCGGCATGTTCGAACTTCTTGAGGAAGTGAAGGACTTCCTCTATGAAGGGCCTTGCTTACTTCATTTCTTTGTGCTCCAAGTATCGAGACAGCAAGTTCCTTGCAAGATCTGTTCTTTGTTCACTTTGAGTTTATTTATGACATGCATCTGCCTGCCTTTTCCTCTCCACATTCAATACTAAAAAGAGAAGAGAAAGGAAACAAAACAAAACAAAACAAAACAAGAGGAATAAAGTCCTAGCACTTCTGCAGAACCTTTTTCCCTAATCTTTATTGAGGGATAGACTGATGCTTTAAGGCATAGTTCACAGTAAATCAAATTTCAGAGTGCAGTGTCAGGAAGTATATCCAAACATCAGTGGGGAAAATATCCCCTACTTAGTATCATCCTCCTGAGCTTTGAAGGACCTTTGCTACTTCTGGGGGTTTTGAGATTATAAAAGCAAGCTCCACGCACATACAAAAGCAAACATTTTCTAACATGATAGCTTCCACTAGACCACACTCAGTCCACCGGTTTGTCTTCTGGCTTTTCAAGCCCGAGCTTTTGTCTAAGTATTTCATGTAACTCCATGTGGCAAATTCCTTTTTTCTGTGCAGGCCATGCAAATTCCCACCAGTGCTACAGAACCCAGGTGCTGCTTGCAAAGTTGTGGAAAAAACGTTCCTTAACAGTGTAGGGTCCCAAAAGGGCATGGGGTGGGATCAGGCTGCATTGATGCTGTTCTACAGCACCACATAGGACATTGATTGAAAAGTAGAAAAACCTTCCTATCCTGTCTCCAGAGAAGCCTGTACTTGAAAACTGCAACTTTTATTTTTTGGTGAAGCAGATACATAAAAATACAGTTTATGACCCCAGAACTGGTTGCTGTGATTAGGGTCTCTCTAGCTCCATGTTAAAGTCATCCTTTGAGGTTCCCCTGTGGTCATGGATTCATCTCACTCAAGAGGAATGGTCTGAAACAGGGATTCTTCTCTCTCCAGGGATTCTTCTCTCCCTTCATTCATGTGTAACACAAGCAGTATACTTAGGCTAGCTAACTGCATGTTAAATACCTACATTTAGACAAGTTTAATCTTACCATAAGCAAACAAAGGTAGTTCCCATCTGAAAGTCAAGGTGTCCAGAGAATGATCAGGTTAATACAGAGACATTTTCAACAACTACTTAGAACAACCCACAGCACAAAGCCACAGATGGGATTTCTTCATAAGCTGGACAGTGCCTCTACCTTTAATACATGAGTGTACTTACCTAAGCTATTTGCTGATTCCAAACATTAACATAAGAAGATGGAATGGAAATGGGAGAATCAGTTGAAGAAAGATGACATGCTCCAAAGCTACAGAAGGAATTTCCCAACACTGACCCCTGGGCCCTGAAGTCTTCCTCCTACTGCTCCTGCAGTGATCAGGAATTCAAACTAGGAGGCTGCCTTACACAATGTTGGTGAATGACAGAACTTATTTGGGGGAAGATTTTGCATCATGCTAAGAATGTGTGAGTACATGACAATAACAGAAGTCTGGACAGGCATGGTATTACTCAACAAGGCCTGATGAAAAGCCATTTGCATTAATGAGTTACCTGACACAAACATGGAAGTCAACCAGCTAAGTCTGATGTGAATTTACCAAATTGGTATAACATCTCTGAGAATGAATGGGTGATTTAAACTAATGACCTTTATGTTTGGATTTGCATAGCCCATTGTTCTTTCTCTGGAGGTGCATGAGTCCTTATGGATTTCATAGTGATGATCTTTTGGGCTGCACTCTGTTCTGTCAAGATTCGTGGTCTCCAGTATTTACCTTCTAGCTTTGTGTGATGAAGCTTGTGTTAATAATCAGAAAGATGCAAGTGAACTCTTACATTTTTTAGACTGCTGTTCTGAAATCTAGACAGGATTCACTTCAAAGTATGAGTTAGGTTTCTAGATCTGCTTCTTGGTGTTAAAATGTCCTGCAGCATTAATTTATTTAACTAAGTATGGTCAATTATATGACTTCATAGAATTGACTTGTTACTATTTAGACCTTAAAACAGAACCAAAACAAGACACCAAAAGCAGAAAGTAAAAAAGAAAGTAAAGATCCAGATGCTACAGATGTTGTTGGAAACATCTTCCTGTCTGTAACTGAGCACAGAAAACATAGTTGCTGGTAACTGTGTTCTTTCCATTCTTTCTAATGCAGAGCAGGAAATGCTAGAAAATAATACACTTTGGTTAAATACTGTTCATAGTAGTATCTTTATTTGGACCATAAAGTCTAAATAAATGGGAAGATCTAAACTAATATATTGTTCTATACAGAGAGAGTGATTGCCCATTGGAATGGGCTGCCTGTGGAGGTGGTGGAATCACCATCACTGGAGGTGTTCGGGGGGGGGAGACTTGATGGGGTGCTTGGTGCCATGGTTTAGTTGTTTAGGTGGGTTGGATTGGTTGATGGGTTGGACGTGATGATCTTGAAGGTCTCTTCCAACCTGGTTTATTCTATTGTATTGTATTATAAGTAAAATATTTGTAAGAAATGCAAGGAAATGCACTGAGTGGATGTAGCAGGGAGCATGAGAATGCAGCAGTGGTGTAATGTGTATTGCTGTGCATGTGTTTGTGCATCCCTCCCACTGTATCCCCTGTAACCATCTGAAGTTGTTGCCTGCCTTTTTTGGGATCTGGACAGGGTCTGTATTTTTAGTTTGACTTCGAACATTGTCAGTGCTTGGCTTTGAGTCGTACAGGCACTTGCCATTTCTTATATTCATTGTTTGGGAATGAAAACCCTTATATAGCTGTGAGTTGGAATATAATGTATTCAGATTTTACAGTCACAGGAACTGATGGACTGATTTACACCACTTGGTGTTGAGGATTTAGGCAAAGCCTTCAAAAACCACTGAGTGTTGTTGAGAAGAATGGAAAAATCTTTCTAACTGCTACCACATTTCACAATTTCATTTTACCTTGTTTCTCTTAGAAGTTCCTTTAAAAAGTGGATCCAACCCAGAATTTTAGATGGGGCTGTTGAGGGAAGGGACATAGCATTGTCTGGAAACACCAATTCCTCTCTGCTTACCATAGAGGGGGCCTAGAGGGCTATCTTAGATTACACATTCATCTTTCAGACTGCTGATATTAGAACTGCTGACAGAGGAATCTGTGTCTTTGCCAGTAGTGAAATCAAACCAGAAGGAAACTGCCAGAAAGCACACAGAAGTTGGTACAGAGTGGAAAAACTTAGTTGGGTATTAGGAAATACTTGTGAGATAGTGTGGTTTAGGCACTGCTTCGGAAAGTGAAACAATTACTTTGAGGTTTCAAAAGATATCTCATCCTTACTGGGGTCACAGCTATGAAATAACTCCTGAAGCTGGTCACTTTAGTGCATCTGTCCTCATAAAGGCCAGCACAATATGAGACCCAGGGTTAATGTACTCTTTGGCAATGCCAGAAATACAAAGCCTTTCTTTCCTCTTTTGACTGCCATTCATGAGAAATGCTTGGTTTAATACCTGACATTAAAGACAGGGTCCATGGCCATGAATTCCATACAGAAGGTTGCAGTTCCTTGCAGACTTCATTGCCTATTTTGTTGATAGAGATGCAGAAAAATCTGACACAAAAACAGCTCCTAGATGCCTTTGCAAGCAGAGGAATATGTACTCTGTGAATTGTTTGTCTTTATATGTGAATTAGGTGCCAGCTTTCTTGACACCATGAAAACTTAGGTGATTGTGAGCATACTCAGGAGAAAGATATTTAGGTACCAAAGAAAGTTTATTGTAGAAATCATGAGTTGGGCACTTTTACTGTGCTAATGCATAGACATATAAGAGCACTGAGAGAATTCTGCAAGCACTGTGTCCTGGTAGCTGCTCTGTATGGCCATACAGACCTTAGCCTGGGGGCATCTTTTGAGTCTTTCCCAGAGCTCACTTGTGCTACCTGCCATGAGTTCCAGGCTGTGGGGGCTAGAGAACTTACAGTTCCCAAATAACAGGACCCACCAGGTGAGACTACGCTGGTTTTGATGTGACATTGTATTTTGCTACCTGTTATGAACATTTCTATGTATCTTGTAGTGCCAGTTCTAACATTACAGGGAATAGACCCCATAACTTTTCTAGGCTTTGCTTTTAGCCTCCAATATGCAACACCTGAATGCCTCAAAACTTGAACCCTAAGTGCACCTGAAATCACAAGAAGTATCTAAGTTTGAGAGCAGTTTCTTTGCCCGTGTGGGTAACAGAAAGAGAATCACCTGCAGAAAGGATGTAGCCCTGCCTCTGGGCTGATATGTCTGGAACACCAAGGTAGTATTTGTGTGGGTAACTTATCTGGTACCATTACCACAGATGGGACTTTTGCCATGGATTTGGTGGCAATGGATCATCCTTATCTTACAAACATTTCTTTGTAGAGAAGCCAGGAGCAAGGCAGTGCTCACTTTTTGGAAAAGCAATTCATTTTGAGATGAAGCACGAATTCACACGTGCCCTAGGTATAGATGTTGTTGGAATACAAATCTGTTCAAGTGGGTTTGCTGAGAGAGTTTTACAAATGCTCTCATGTTATACAATGCTACCGGTCCTGTATGTTTACTTTCAAGTCATATTGTTAGCCCTGTTTCTTGCCTCTTGCTGAAATTCCGCAAGCATATTGTTTTCAAGTCCTTTTATGAGCAAGATGAACGCTATCATGTGGAATAACCTAGATAAATAAACTGAAAGTAGCTGAAGGCTTCTATACTCTGAAGTACCTTATCTGAATTTCTTGTGTGGGCGTATTTACTTGCAAAGGACAAGGTAGTGATGATCAAACATGCAATTAACTGAAAAGGTTCTGTGCTCTTTGTATAAAACAAAAGTATATTGCATAAAGGATCTGGCAGTTGTTTTTTTTTTTAACACTTTTTTTCACTTTAAACAGATGAATGCAATAAGCTTTATCGTAAGCTGACTGAATGTAGTCATGTATTTGTTAAAGGAAAAAGATCAGCTTTCAATAACTTAAAATCTCACAGAACTGCTGCTGCTATAAATGGCTTCATCTGTGCAAGTTGATCTGTCCATCTCTTACATTTTATTCTGGTTCATGTCTATACTGTAGTCGGAGGATCATTATGAACATCCTGTCGGCTCTCCTACATAATGCATTTTGTAAGTCAGCTAACAGTTTTGAGTGAAGTCTACAGCGTGTAGAGGAGCTAGGGTGTCTCTCAAAAGGCTTCTCACTCACTTACAAAGCCTAATGGTAGGATGTTTCTGCCTTAACATTTACAACTCAGCTGCCTTTCAGAAATGCTTTTATGTTATCATTGTTCTTCTGTGCCAGCCATTCCAGTGCACCTGTTTAATTTTGTTTTGTTGGTTTTACAGACTTTTTTTTTTTTAAATCCTTTTACAGGCCACTCACAAGTGTCTGTATTCACAGTTTTTGTTCCTCTGTTTGTATTCTATTCTGCCATCTGACACCCAGTTTCTTTGCTGGGATGTACCTCCGCAGCTCCAGCCTTTCACATTTCCTGTTCGGTTGTCATTTTTATCCTACCCTCTACTCCCAGACACAGAGTTACCTTTGTGCTCTTGACATCTCTAGCAGATGTCTTTATATGACCTGAGTGCTACCCAGCACCTGTTGGTTTTCCCCAATTCCCATTTTAAATAACCCCTTCCTCTCTCAATTCCATCAGTTTTCTTGTGGAGTAACTCTACTCCACTGCACTAAATATTCTTTTCCTTTTTTGATCCTTTCCCTCCTTATTCAGTATTTAGGAAGAGTGACCTTTCTTTTGCATAATCTTCTGCAAACACACAGTTTTTCTTGCCAGCTGCTGCAAAGTGTAGACATGATAAACAGTTCAGGATAGAATTTGTGTGGCAGTTTCAACCCTAATGATTGTTTAGTCATACTTCTACAAGGAGATGTGTACTATGCAGTCCATTTCTTGCAGGGATAAGCTTCATTAGTACCATATTACTGATGGTTGAGCACAACCTAAGACTGTAAGATTCAGCTGGTGTATAGAACTGAAATGACTCAGGAGAGGATTTAGTAACCTAGAAATCTGAAATTTAAACCAGGTCCTTGATAATCAAAGCATCACTTCCATGATATTTTAACTCATTCTTAAGATGTGCAATACAAGATTGTGGCCACTGGCAGAGAAATGTGGATCCATGGTGAGATGCCTTTCAGTTTTATAATTCATGCAGTTACCTCTGATAACCAAGGCCTGAGGACAGAAGATGCTGGATTACAAATGCTGCACCTGAGAGGAGCAACTCCTGTTTTGCAAGCAACACAGATGACATATGAAACAGGAATAAAACCAGCTGCTGATTTTCCCCAGCCTTTCTAAAGCCTGTATGAGAGTGACCCAACTTCATGTGCCTCACAGAGAAGAGACACCCAGCCAAAATTCTGAGCTAAGAAATGGAATTACCTTTTCTTAGAACCACTGTCCTCTCCAGTGCCCCTGCCTGATGCTTTTTACCCATTCCCACCCCTGTGTGAATGTCTCTGAACTGCTCTATCCCACACTGAGGATTTTGGAAGTGTGATGTAGAATATACAAGCTGCCTCACATGACCCTTGCTTAGATTCAGTTCATTTGCTTAACTGAACTGCAACCAATCTATGCATCCATCCTTCCCTCCTTGGGAACTGGTGGCATAGGTGACAGTTTAGCATATGGAGCAAACCATTTGCTCTGTTTAAAAGTGAAGAAAACTCTATTCTTTGAAATGTGTGCTGTGAATAACTCTTCTAAGAAATGCTTTTTCTTGAAGTGGAAGAAGAAGAAGAAAGTGCTTCACCTACAAACCTACTGACAGATTTTCCCCATGTGGAAAATATGATCTCTGCTGAATTCCAGCAGGTGTATTTGAATTTAACAAAAGATGTCAAGGTTCTCTTTAAAAAACATATTAATCAGTACTCCAAAGTATGACAAGGATAGGATTTACCATGGTGGGAGCCAGATGTTTTCTGGGCTCTTTTTTTTCCTTTCCTTCATTCACAGACCACCTGAGCTATCCCAGAAGGCAGTGTCTGTACTTGCCTGTTGATCATTAGTAACGCATTGTACAAATTATTTGTTGGGTTTGCTCTGCATAGGGCCTAAGAGTATTTTATAGAGTGCAAAAGTAGGTGGTTGAAGTTTAGTAAAACTCAGGGTGGTCACTTAATTCATCAGTGAACTGTGGCCACTTTAACTATCTGTGCGACTACTTCTCTATACGACAGGCAGCCTATTACACATCTGTTTGGGACCCACAACTGCATTAACCTCAGGATTATGACATCAAGAATGGCATTTGTACAATTAAAATGTTATCACAGGGCAGCCCCTGTTGCCCTTGGCCACCTTTGGGTAAATTGTGTTGTAGGAAAAGTTAAAAAAAGCTGCTGGAACTAATCCTTTTGATGAAACCTTTAACAAGTATGTCAGGCTCCTCTCTGATCTTGGCCCTGGCAGAGTATAGTTGTAGTTAATGTCCTCGGCTCTAACTCACCCATCTAAGACCCTCTTTCCTGCCGCGTGTTTTCTTCATCAGTTTGTATTTCTGCCAGTCAGTGTCACAAAGCACTTCCTGCTTCATCCCTGCCTGATGGGTTAAGCCACGCTGATGGTCTGCAGTTGTGTGTAGCTTCATTTTTCATAGATTCTTTCTGATAACCATAACATGAACTCTGGAGTATGTGTTAGGATCTGAAACAGGCCAAGTGTTTTGTATTAGAGCCTGTATCCCACATTCACCAATTCTCCAAGGGTTGAAAATGCATCAGTGACATGTATGAGAAAAAAAAGGCTGGGACTAAAATCAATTTTCTCCCCTCTTGCCTACATGAACAAAATTAAAAGCACAATGAGCCTTATTCTTTTTTCATTTACTGCTGAAATTCCACTGCTGTCTGTGAAGCAACTCTTGTTACACCACCATAACTGGAAGGAGAATCAACCCCGGTGTCTGCTGCAGATGCTTATACCTTAAAAAACAAGAGCCCCAACAGCTTCTCTAGCTGTTCAGTTTCTAAAGAGTTGGTAAACATGTTAAGTTTATGAACTGATCTCTACTCTCTGCACAACTGCCTCAACAAAACTTGTAGCTCATCCTTAATTAATAGTTTGATACTCCCTTATACGTGACTGGCTTTCAGTATTGTAGTCTGACCCCAAGCTGTCCGCTTAATGCCGTGTGTGATACAGACCGAAAGAGAGCCAAACCAAAACGTAAAAAATATAGCAGTAAATAGCCTAGCCTGCTTTCTTATCTCCACCAAGCATTTTATATTAGGCTAGTTT
>CM037631.1:89552627-89717648 GCA_015227895.2 Colaptes auratus | reverse complement strand
ACATCTGTTTGGGACCCACAACTGCATTAACCTCAGGATTATGACATCAGAATGGCATTTGTACAATTAAAAAAGTTATCTCACAGGGCAGCCCCTGTTGCCCTTGGCCACCTTTGGGTAAATTTGTTTGTAGGAAAAGTTAAAAAAAGCTGCTGGAACTAATCCTTTTGATGAAACCTTTAACAAGTATGTCAGGCTCCTCTGATCTTGGCCCTGGCAGAGTATAGTTGTAGTTAATGTCCTCGGCTCTAATCCCCATCCTAAGACCCTCTTTCCTGCCGCGTGTTTTCTTCATCAGTTGTATTTCTGCCAGTTCATTGTCACAAAGCACTTCCTGCTTCATCCCTGCCTTGATGGGGTTAAGCCACGCTGATGTGTCTGCAGTTGTGGTGTAGCTTCATTTTTCATAGATTCTTTCTGATAACCATAACATGAACTCTGGAGTATGTGTTAGGATCTGAAAACAGCCAAGTTTTTGTATTAGAGCCTGTATTCCCACATTCACCAATTCTCCAAGGGTTGAAAATGCATCAGTGACATGTATGAGAAAAAAAAGTGCTGGACTAAAATCAATTTTCTCCCCTCTTGCCTACATGAAACAAAATTAAAAGCACATGAGCCTTATTCTTTTTTCATTTACTGCTGAAATTCCACTGCTGTCTGTGAAGCAACTCTTGTTACACCACCATAACTGGAAGGAGAATCACCCCGGTGTCTGCTGCAGATGCTTATACCTTAAAAAACAAGAGCCCCAACAGCTTCTCTAGCTGTTCAGTTTTCTAAAGAGTTGGTAAACATGTTAAGTTTATGAACTGATCTCTACTCTCTGCACAACTGCCTCAACCAAACTGTAGCTCATCCTTAATTAATAGTTTGATACTCCCTTATACGTGACTGGCTTTCAGTATTGTAGTCTGACCCCAATCTGTCCGCTTAATGCCGTGTTGATACAGACCGAAAAGAGAGCCAAACCAAAACGTAAAAAATATAGCAGTAAATAGCCTAGCCTGCTTTCTTATCTCCACCAAGCATTTTATATTAGGCTAGTTTATTTGCTTGGTATTACAGAGTCTTCTTTACTTTCTTGGAAAAAAATAAATAGAAAACCAGCAAAAAAAACCCCTGGGGTGGAAAGCCACAATAGTCCTTCAGATAAAATGGAAAGAGTTATTTATGTGCCTGTGCTATTAATAGATGTCTCTTCTTAGAAACCACGCCATTTGTGTTTTTTGGTGGGTTTTTTGGTAGCATTAACTTTTCTTCTTGAGATTTCACAATTCTTTTTACTTTTTTCTTTTTTAAACTGCAATGCAGACCTATGGTAACAATCCTGCCTTCGTGACTGTCAAAGAGATTTCCTGTGGTCTGGTTTTGGCTGTGCACTCAGCCAGTTACACTGTATATAACGCATCTGTTTAAAAGTAAACAGCTACAGTCATCATTGACATAAAATTAACCATGTCACATGGGATTTTTCATTTTCTGAGTGTGTATCCAAGAGCCATCTGAAGACTCGTTGAGAGATGGGCAGCCAAGGAGTTGAATGCATTTGAGGGTGGTTGTGCCATGAGAAAGGCAAGCCAAGTGTCATCATCTGAATGCTAAACAGGGGTAACCATGATTTGCTCATGTGATTTGGTCCCTTTGCACTTCTCAGAAAAGGGACAGAGGAAACACTGCTGGGGCCTTTCCAGCAGTGACAGAAGGGAACAGTCCCTACCTCCCTGACAGCACCAGGCTGTGCACACTTAAATACATCAGGTTCATTTTCTAAGAATAGATCAGCTAGGGATGTTTTTCTCAGCATCATCTGAAGAATAATTGTGGTTTCATGAGTTATTTTTCCACAGCAGCTTCTGAAAAAAAGTTAAATCTTGTGAAGAAAAGGCTAAATTGCTCTGCTCAGGATGCCGTGTTCGTGGAAATATTTACCAAAAGAGCGGCCTTTAGGCTTCAGAACCTAATGATGTTCCCTTCCTTCCTTCCTTCCTTCCTTCCTTCCTTCCTTCCTTCCTTCCTTCCTTCCTTCCTTCCTTCCTTCCTTCCTTCCTTCCTTCCTTCCTTCCTTCCTTCCTTCCTTCCTTCCTTCCTTCCTCCCTCCCCTCCTTCCTCCTTCCTTCCTCCCCATCCTTCCTCTTCCTCCCTCCCTCCCTTCCTTCCTTCCTCCCTCCCTCCCTTCCTTCCTTCCTCCTCTCCCTCCCTTCCTTTCCTTCCTTCCTTCCTCTTCCTCCCTCCCTCCTTTCTTTCCCTCCCTCTCCTCCCTTCCTCCTTTCCAAATTATTTCCGAATTCCTTCCTTCTGAATTTTCTTCCATAGATAATAGAATAGAATAGAACAGAACAGAACATAACAGAACAGAACAGAATAGAATAGAATAGAATAGAATAGAATAGAATAGAATAGAATAGAATAGAATAAACCAGGTTGGAAGAGACCTTCAAGATCATCGCGTCCAACCTATCATCCAACACCATCTAATCAACTACACCGCACCAAGCACCCCATCAAGTCTCCCCCTGAACACCTCCATGATGGTGACTCCCTCCACCCTCTATGGGCAGCCCATTCCAATGGCAATCACTCTCTTTGTGTAGAGCTTCTTCCTAACCTCCAGCCTAAGCTTCCCCTGGCGCAGCTTGAGACTGTGTCCTCTTGTTCTGGTGCTGGTTGCCTGGGAGAAGAGACCAACTTCTGCCTGGCTACAACCTCCCTTAAGGTAGTTGTAGAGAGCAATAAGGTCACCCCTCATCTCCTTTTCTCCAGGCTAAGCAACCCCAGCTCCCTCAGCCTCTCCCTACAGGGCTGTGTTCCAAACCCCAGCATTGCTGCCCTTCTCTGGACACGTTCCAGCAAGTCAACATCCTTCCTAAACTGAGGGCCCAGAACTGGACACCGGACTCAAGGTGCGGCCTACCAGTACAGCAGTACAGGGGCAGAATGACCTCCCTGCTCCTGCTGGCCACACTGTTCCTGATGCAGGCCAGGATGCCATTGACCCTCCTGACTGCCTGGGCACACTGCAGGCTCATGTTCAGCCCTACCATCCACTACCCCCAGGTCCCTCTCTGCCTGGCTGCTCTCCTCCTTCCTTCTGAATTCCTTCCTTCTTCTGAATTCCTTCCTTCTTTCCAAATTCCTTTCTTCCAAATTCCTTCCTTCCTTGAAAATGCAGGTGCCAGGAAAATTCAATTTCTAGCATGTATTCAGAAAATTGGGTCATGTGGTGCTTTGGACACGGCTGAGGAGGTGGGAAAGCCTCCAGTTTTCTCCTGAAGCTCGTCCTTGTCTACATGAAGGCAGGAGTTCTGAAACCTAGGGGAGATCATATATGAAGGCTGATGGTGCTTGCTCTGTCAGGGGGCTTGGACTTGATGATCTTCAGAGGTGTCTTCCAATCCCTACCATTCTGTGTTCTGGGATTCTTAATGAATCTGTAATTCTGTGACCAGAAGAATGGGAAGGGTGTTGAGAAGATGAGGATTTGGGTCCGTGCTTGCAGAGGGTTTCTCTTTTCCATCCCCTGCCTAATGTAGAAAGTATATTCAACTCAACCTCTGTCACAGCTGAGGGACCATCCAGAAAAGAGGGTTTTCAGTGATTCTTAGTCCAAAGGAAGACCAGGAAGTTCCAAAGGAAGAACAAGGAGCAATGGATGTAAGCTGCAGCACAGGAGGATGTAAGCTGTGGCACAGGAGGCTCCACCTCAACACAAGGGGGAACTTCTTTACTCTACTTCTTTACTCCACGACCACCGGAACAGGCTTCCCAGAGAGTTGTGGAGTCTCCTTCTCTGGAGACTTTCAAGGCCCATCTGGATGTGTTCCTCTGTGACCTAAGATAGATTGTATGGTCCTGCTCTGCTCTGGGGGGTTGGACTCGATGATCCTTTGGGTCCCTTCCAACCCCTGACATCCTGCGATCCTGTGACCCTGTGAACAGAAAAGTAAGCCCAGGATTTGGAGTTAGTGGTATTCTCAGGGCAATGGGAGTGCCTGGATCCTGGTGGGGTTTCTGAAAGCATTTCAGGTTTGGGGGCCCATTATGGGATGTGACATGAAACCACTTTCTAAGCAGAAACTGTGTACTTCTAGTGCTGATGAAGATGCAGTTGCAATTCACTCGTTTCACATATTAAGTGGATCAATTATTTTGGCTCGCTGACCTTCCAGTTCCAGGAATGTCCGGGGTTTTTTGTTCCCAAGCTGTATTTCTTTTTGCTCAGACCACGAACTGAATTCATTTATTCACATGAATAAAGTTTGTTTTTCCTAAATTCCTGGCAAACAAGTTGATGAAATCCATATGGATCACAAAGATTGAATGCTTGAGTACAGTGTTCCTCATGTGCACAAACACTTGTCTTTTAAAATAGATGACTTTTAACTGTGGGGATTATGTATATATATATATATACATATTTGAGATCTGTTCTGTGAGCGATCAGCTAGAGTTCAGACAGGAAGCTGACTGCTTCTGAAGGTGTTTTCCTTCTTCCTCATGTTAAACACACATGCTTTTCAGATAAGGGTTGTTAATTCTAATTTGTCATTACATCTCATAATTAAAGAAAAATGGTTAAAAAAATAATCTGAAGCTTTCATTTTAAATCCTAATCTTTCTCAGTCCAAACAGCTGTGAGTGTTAACCTTATCCCTACCATTGTTAAAATCCATTCAACACATGCACACGCACACACACACACACATACAAACATCCTGCATCTCCTGCCTTGGCCAAGCTGCAGATAGTCCAGCCTAGTGGGATTTTGAATCAATCTCTTCAATATGTCCTGGTCACACCTCCATGACCCAGCATGTCTCCAGCCCACACTTTCCTGGCACTAGACCACCTAATACATGCTCAAATGCAGACCTGGGGACAAGCACTTTGGAAGAGCAGGTGTTTTCTCACACTTCCCAGGCTGCTCAAAGGAAACTATGCCCTCCTCTCCTTTTGGAAAAGAAAGGGGGAGAGCAGTTTAGCTGATTAAAAACTGCTGGAGTAGCACTGAAATGAATTGTCAGTGAGCAGAGCAGATCTGTACCTACTCAAAATCTGTATGATACTTTCTTATCTCTATCATACAGGGAAATGTCACAACTTCAGGTCCTAGTACTCATGGCTGTGTCACCAGTGGGGGACTGTGGTGCTTCCCTGATGCACCCTCTTTGGCATTCCCAAAACCCTAATGGTGGCTTCTTCATCAACCAAGTGGTTCACCATGCTTCCCGCTTTTAGGGCAGGAGCTAAAAGGCTCTTACCTCCTCAAAAGAAAGAAGTGACAACAGGCTTAAAGCTTCATGGGAAGTGTGTGTGGTTGATAAAGCTGAGAGCTGAAAACACTGGTGGAATAGTGAACAGCAAAATGGGGAGGTGACTAAGTGGGATGGCTAGATTTGAGCAGCTAGGAGGATGAGGACAGGCTTCATTTCTCCCTGTGAGGAGGCTGGGTGGGGCCAGGCTCCTGGGGTCTGGAGGTGGCTCCTGCTCACCATAGTGGCCCTACACAGTAGTGCACAATCATCAGTTTGTCTGCAAAACAAAGTGTAAGCTTTTAAGCGTACAGCCTCAGAAACCTTTAAAATCACTTGCAAGGAGAATAAAAGCAATTAAAACTAAGGCAGCTTCTGCCGATTTCATTTTTTTTTTCTAAATGTTTATTTTGCAAGTGGCGTGAACAGTGTGTAGTGAAAAAAAAATTAAATAATTGAGGAAAGTTTTCCTTGGCAAAAAGAAAGCATTCTAAAAGCGGGAGAAGATGAAATGTCAAGGCAGCTGTTGGGTTGCAGTCGCTATGGTAATCATAATACAACGCTGGTTAGTTAGGCACGAGGCAGAGACTCTGGGTAAGAGTCTGGGGGTGGGGGTGGTGAAGGGCAGGTTCTGTTTTTTGAGGAAGTTCTAAAATCCCAACACGGAAGAAGCTGTCCTTTATAAAGGACAATGTATGCTGAGTGTTCTGCTGAAATGTATTTATACGCTCGTTTTGACACTTTGAAGAGAGCTCAGCTTAAAATTAGTTGCAGTCAGGCACTTTTTGCAAAAATACTTCTTGCAGGACAGAAGGATGATTCCCTTCACATGGAATTCAAGTACCTTTTATGTCTGTGTTCACAGCACCCGGTGGAACACGGAAATCTTTTATTCCTGATTTTTGCTTGTGAGGACAAGAAACGAGAGAGGCTATGGCATGAATTCATGAGAAAACACAGGTATTTGGAGATTGCATCACCTAAAGTGGGCACATCTGAGCTGTCTGCCTAGTGAGTTAAGCTCACCCACGTCTCCATTTGAGCAGATTTTTGACAGGGGTTTGAAATGAGTATGTTGAAGGGAAGACAGAGTTTTTTCTCCTATTCCTCCTGCTCTCTGCCACTTCCCACAAGCCATAAATGAACCTTAAATATTGTGTTATTAGTTAGAAGTGGACAGTCCTTCCAGTCCATCTGTTGAAAGGAAGGAAAGGGGGCTGTTCAGTTTTGAAGACCTGGCTTCCCAAGTAAGCAGTGGGTTGAGACCTGGAAAAAAGAATATGTTTGGGTGGAGTTTATCTCAGCATGTCCCATGTTGCTCACTGCTGCCTTGCTGCAAACAAGGATATTTCAACTCTGTGTTCATATCTTCTTTTCATACCCTTTGCCTGTTGATTTTGACTAGAAACTCCTTCCTGGAATGGTGGGGAGGGTCTCTGGCTTCTGTGGCATATGTGCCACAGCACATATGTACCACAGCACGATTCTGAGGGAATTTGGATGCTGTAAGCACACATCACCAATGCAAAACAGTACAAATAATGCTACATGTTCATTCAAAGTGTTGAAAAATGTGAATAACCCCGGATGACTCAGCCCCTGTTTATTCTTCTGTCCTTCTAAGAAAAAAGAAATCAAGATCAACTTCTTAGTTTGATGGTTGTTGTTTTGTTTGTTTGTTTTTGTTTTCCATGGGGAACCTTCAGCAGAAATAGCGGTCCCAAATTTTGTAACAGGCTTGTCATGGGTAGACTTTCTTACCTTATTTCAGAGCTGATGTTGATTGTTTTTGTGGTGCTGCACTGCACTCTCAGTTGTCAGGTGTATTAAAAATCAATCCCTTCTCCATTCTGTTTGTCAATAAAAAAGCTCCTCTTGCCTTTGTGAATTTAAGGGTCAATCCCTTCTTTCAGCTGGCATTCATTTTCCTGGGCAGCAGCTGGCTTTCTTTACTGTCTTTGAACATCCTCATCATGGGCACCCCTATCCCCAGTGTAGCCCCTCACCTGTGCGCAAACTTCTCTGGTTTGACTCCACGGATAGTCTTGCAGGACAGAGACCTCAGCACACAGCCTGAAAAGTCATTTCAGCCTGAAAAGTGCTGGAGTATTGCACTAATGTAAAGTAATACCTAAATAACCCACAAAATGTAGAAGGGAGGAGATTTAAGTCCCGTAATTGCCCTAAGCTTTGCTAATTGTGAGACCACCAGCTGTGATAAAGGAAATAGATTTAAACAGTTGTCACTCATCCTCCTTTTATTTATGATCAGAAGTTCACATCTCCTCCAGGCAGGGCAAAGTCCTGCTCTGCTCTGTTCCTTTCTGTCATGCTGAGAGCTTGGTGATGGCAAACTCTTGCATGTTACTTTCACTGGTGGTTTCTCTTGCTGGGATCCTGCTGAGATGAGTCCTCGTCCTGACAATATCTCTTAGAAGTTTCATGTCGGGCTCATTCCTTCATGTCTTTGCTTATTAACTAAGATATCTGACTTCTAAGGCAGGATTTTTCTCTGCTGTATCTAAGCTGGCTTCTGTTAAATATATCTGGATAGCTACATTACCTTAAGAGGTTGTTGATAAGTACACTGCTTCTAAAAAAAAAAAAGAAAAAAAAAGTAAAAATTAATTCTTCTTTTAGTTTTACATGACATGTAATCAAATTAGCCATACTGTCGGTTAAACATTTATGTTTGACAACAGGGCATGTTCCTCACCACTTCTCTGCTACTCCAGTGGAAAACTAACTCTCAAAAAAAGATGTTGAAAGATGGAATTTTATCAGAAGGGAACTTGAAATTTTGCTGACTGCCTATCCATCAGTTCTTGCTTGTTAGAGTTTCCATTTCAGATAGATGTGTATTGACAAGCCTTGGTACTGCTCTTGGTAGAATGAGAGAGCTCTTAAAAATGAGTAAAAAAAAGAATAAAATAAAGATTTAAAAAAAAATAATGACACAGAACAGGCATGTCCTTCTTCCTCTTCATACCAAACAAATGGTTCTGGCAATGTTTTCCCAGCAGTGGTGACTGGATCTGTACAGAGGAAACAGCTGTACCAGACACTTGAACTGTCAGCACTGATCTTTATTCTCAGTAAAAAGGATCATTCCAAATTCATTGAAGGACAATTGTGGGGGGAAAAAAAAAAGTTAAAAGAAAGTTTTGCTTGATTCCTGACTTCTGTGTTGCTTCTTTCTGTCTACTGTATTCAGACTTGTCCATCTGCAGGTTTAGATGCCTGCAGTAGGATACATGAACTCCACCCCTGCAGTCTGACAGGAGAACTGATACTGCGGTATAAAAGTGCTGCATTTTATCACTGTTCCCATGAAGAATAATGGAGTCATGCATCTTTAATACTTCAAGAAAAAATACTATGGATTCTGTCATGGCAGAATGACAGGAGGGGAATGCACCTGAGGAAGAAGTTCTTCACCATGAGAGTGGTGAAGCCCTGGAATGGGTTGTCCAGGGAGGTGGTTGAGGCCCCATCCCTGGAGGTGTATAAGACCAGGCTGGATGAGGCTCTGGCCAGCCTGATCCAGTGTGAGGAGTACCTGCCCATGGCAGGGGGGTTGGAACTAGATGATCCTTGTGGTCCCTTCCAACCCTGACTGATTCTATGATTCTATGCATGTATAAATTGAGGTCTCGGAGTCCACACTGACTGAATAGCACCATTCGTTAATTTTGTGCATTAGAGTTGCCAGTGATGACCTGTGGAATTCACTACCTTGTGACTTATGAATCCATGAAAAACTTGCCTTATGATCACAAAGTTTCAACGTCTTGATGAATCTCAAAATCTTTTAAAGCTGCATTTTCATCACAGCTGTTCAAGCAAAAATGTAGCTTTGAAGAAAAAAATCCCAAGCCCCAAACCAAACAGCAACTAAACCAACAACATGATAAAAACTCCCAAGACAAAACAGCAACAACAAAAACTGATTATATGCTCCAGAAATGCTAAAAAGAATGGGGAACTAGTGAGCTCGGGTAGAAGAGGTAAGGATTAGTAGGTAGAGAAGACATTTTGCAGAACGATAGTAGAAATGGAAAACTGGAATGGGAGGAATTAGAGCACAGGCTGCTTGGGTACAAAACTTCCATAGCACCCAGCCTTGAACAAGAACTGGGCTTGCAGAAAACACCTACACCCTCAATGGGTGAAGGAAGTTGTACACAAACCTGAGCCTTTTGTCTGCTGCAGCAGCAAACTTGTGCTTCAAATGTGCCCACTAAGCAAAAGGGAAAGGGGAATTGGATGCTGCCCTTTATGATATGCAGAAAGCTTTCCTGCAAAGGCCATGTAATGAATCCTGCACAGTGCTAGAAGGAGTGTTGTGACAAGAAGGAGAGCACTGCATAACATTCTTTCTCATCACTCTGTGACCTGATATGTTTATTATTTTAAACACTTAATCCTGTTATTTAAAACCTCTTGTAATACTCACTTCTCTAGAGGCACTTTATGGCTTTTGTATATAGTTATGGGTAGATCCTGAAGTAACTACTGAGGAAATTCTGTGACATAGTATGTTGTAAGCACTCTATGGGTTAGTTACAGCGTAATAACTATGGAAATGTACATTACTTGCTATCTTATTGCCTCTTCATACTTGCAGCAGGAAATGGCAGTAGGCTGAACATGAGCCTGCAGTGTGCCCAGGCAGCAAGAAGGCCAATGGCATCCTGCCTGCATCAGGAACAGTGTGGCCAGCAGGAGCAGGGAGGTCATTCTGCCCCTTACACTGCACTGGTTGGGCCGCACCTTGAGTCCTGTGTCCAGTTCTGGCCCCTCAGTTTAGGAAGGATGTTGTCTTGCTGGAGCGTGTCCATAGAAGGCAACGAGTTGGTGAGGGGTTTGGAACACAAGCCCTATGACGAGAGGCTGTGGGAGCTGGAGTTGCTTAGCCTGGAGAAGAGGAGACTCAGGGGTGATGTTATTGCTCTCTACAACTCCCTGAAGGGAGGTTGTAGCCAGGCAGAGGTTGGTCTCTTCTCCCAGGCAGCCAGTACCAGAACAAGAGGACACAGTCTCAGGCTGCACCAGGGGAGGTTTAGACTGGAGGTTAGGAAGAAACTCTACACAAAGAGAGTGATTGCCCATTGGAATGGACTGCCCGTGGAGGTGGTGGCATCACCTTCATTGGAGGTGTTCAGGAAGAGGCTTGATGGGGTGCTTGGTGCCATGGTTTAGTTGTTTAGGTGGGTTGCATTGTATTGTATTGTATTGTATTGTATTGTATTGTATTGTATTTAGGTGGGTTGGATTGGTTGATGGGTTGGACACGATGATCTTGAAGGTCTCTTCCAACCTGGTGGTGTATTGTATTGTATTGTATTGTATTGTATTGTATTGAAGGGACAATACCAGGGACAGTATTGCAGTCCCCTGTCAGAACTATTTTATTCCACAGTCGCTACCTAAGCATTGCTCTTGACCTGAGTCAATGCATAGCAGTACTGGAATCCAACCGGGATGTGGACAGTCAGAGGTCATGGAATAGGAATATCAGTCATTACTCTTTCTGGGTCACTTTTTGGGTTGAATTGATATTTATTCACATTTTAGATACAATTGGACCAGCTATAAATTGAGTTAGATGTGCTAAAAAGTAGTAAACCAAAAATTACAAGCCATTTCCAGCCTCTTGTTTTCATCTCCGCTCTGGAATACGTGGCATAATTTCTTCTCTCCACAAAGTTCGCGTGGGACCTCCCTCTGTAGTGTGTATTTTAAAGGCTTTTCTCTGTTCTTTTGTAAAATCTTGAAGTGGTGCAAAGCAAGTACAGAATGTGTGTGCAGACAACTTGTAGTTCTGCCTTTCTGGAAGTGCCCTTCTGACAGGCAAGAAGCCTGGTGTCCATTTGAAGAACATCTGCAGGGGAAAGCAGATATTTTTAGTGTTGCTCTCCAGCAGCGAAACGTTTGTTGCCAGTTTATCTCCATGTTTAAGCAATAATCAAGTTCTTCCGCTCTCAGTTGGTGATTCACTGTAATTTTGTTCTATACAGGATCTAGATTAGATGAAGACAGCTGTGCACATTTGATCAGACCTTCACATTAGCTGAATTCTGACAGGCTGGCACTCTCTTGCTGTAGCACCATCCTCCATGCATACAAATATTCTGGCATGAGGGTTTCCTAAACTACATGGCTGAAGCTGACCAGCATGGGAACCTTCCTACTGCAGAGAATGAATAAGTGCCTTGCCTGTGAGGTTCAGGCTATTTTGTTTCCCATTTAAGTTGCTTCACTGGAAACACGATATGTCCAGCTAATCTTCAACAGGCAATCTCAGACGTTATAGATCCACTTATACCTTGTGATGAATTACTTCAGTGTTTGGCAAATATCAAATAACATTTTTTTTTGTTGACATGGAAGTGTGACCTGCAGGCTGCAGCTGGTCCCAGTGTTTGGTGCTGTTTGTATCCTGCTGTCTGGCTCTTCCTCCCTCTCTTCTCTTCCTATTGGGATGCAGCTGGTTTACGTCCATCACAATCAATGGAAGGACATTTCTGAGCTGGTAATTGCTGAGACGATCTGGTGGTGACGGCCTCTCGAGCTGCCAGTCCGGGGAGCAGCCTTTGGCTCCTGCTGCATGCAGTGTGTCTGCAGTTTGACCATTTATCTCACTTTACATACTTGAACTGAAAGAAAGGTTTGTGCAAGCACTTGATGCTCATTCCCTGGCATGTCTTTCTCCCCCTCATCCCCTCCCTTCCTCTCTTGTGTGTTATCGGCGGTTGCAACAGCACTAGAATGTGTCAAATAAGGTGAATACTGTTGTAAAGTTCTGAGTTAATGCTTCACAGCAACTCTATTCAGAATGTGACTTCAAAATAATCACTGGTTTGAAAAGAAATACAGTTGTGCTGGAAACATTTTAACCCAATGTTGTGGGCCTTAACTGTCAAAATCTGATCTTTAAACCCAGCAGCAGAAAATGTATTTAGGCATTTTCAGAGGTATTTCTAAGCTTGAAAGCTATTAAAAACTGTCTGTTAAGGAGACACATAAAGTAGAAGAACAATTAAATCAGTATTTGAATTGTATCATTTAAGATACTGGATGATAAAAATGCTGAATGGGATCCAGTCCAAAAAATCCTGCTTATGCTGGTATTTAGGATCCTAAAAGCCACTCAATTCCCAGTCTCTCTTAATCCTATAGGCACCTAAATTCAGTAAGCCACTAAGCCTCGCTACCTAGTTGAAAACTCCTTTGGTTCCTGGTTTTATTCACCTACAAATGCTCAGATTGCTGTTGCTAGGAAATGGTGTCTGTCTGTCATCTAAAGCAGTCAAGCTGAGGAGGACAGGCACACAAATGCTACCCAAGCCCCTTGGAAAAGAAAACGAAAAATGAGATTTCATCAAACCAATGATTACTTTCATTTGACATAATGACATTGCCCATGTGTGCTGATTAGCTGAGTGTCTAGGATGTTGACAGAAGAAGGGAGATGCTGTGTGGTTAGCACACTGACAGAAAGCTGACAACAGAACAGAAATTCTATTTAGCATGTTTCTTTCATCCAAAGAGCATGGGGAGCCCTTAAAGCTCTTAGTGGGGCCTAGGTGGACCCAGATAATGGCAGACTGCACCTCCTTGATGTTAGATTATCAGTGGATAAACAAGAAAAACTGCCTTGGGAGCAGCAATTAGAATAGTAGGTGCCTATCCTTTTCCCTTAATTTTATACATTTTTTATCAAGCTACATAGACATCATATTGAAGAAAGCTCCTAAATTAAAATTGATACCCTTCCACATTCCCTTCCCTTCCCTTCCCTTCCCTTCCCTTCCCTTCCCTTCCCTTCCCTTCCCTTCCCTTCCCTTCCCTTCCCTTCCCTTCCCTTCCCTCTCAGTCCTGTTCATTCTCTTTGTTTAATCTCTTTTTACTTGCTACACTCCATCAGAAATTTCATGGCCCTACTCTCTCTGATGCTGATCAGTGCATGTGTATTTTCACAGAGAGGAAAGCTGTCTTCCTGCTTTGGCATCTTCTTTGTTTAGTTCACCTGTCGGTCAAGATTGTTCACATATTTGCTTCTCAAGCTCCATGGATACTGCATATGCATCCAAAATGAGGTGACAAAGATGACATAAAAAGGTGTGTTTGCTTCCATACAGATATTGAGAAATACCTGACACATAGCCACAAATTAAGTGGAAGTAAACAGCCTCCCAACTCTACAGGATAAAGAAAGTTCACAATAATATTTCTTGTTTCTTATCTCACCTTCAGTGAGTTGTCACAAGATGGCAAGTACTGCAGTAACCACACACACACTCCCACACCCATTTGCCTTCTCACCATTTTCATCATTGATCTATCATAGCAGATCTGTACTAGGTGTAGGATGGAGAGACTTCACTGAATTTAAATAAATCTGTGTGGATCTAGGGAGAATAACAACAGGAACCAGTACAGGATAGGGCTACCTTGCTGGAAAGTAGCTCCATGGAGAAAGACCTTGGAGTCCTAGTGGACAGCAAGTTCTCCATGATACAGCAACATGCCCTTGTGGCAAAGAGAACCAATGGAAAAGTGTGTCCAGCAGGTTTAGGGAGGTTCTTCTACCTTTTCTACTCTGCCCTGGTGAGGCCACACCTGGAATACTGTGTCCGGTTTTGGGCTCCCCAATTCAAGAGAGACAGAAACCTACTGGAGAGAATCCAATGGAGAGCCATGAGGATGATTAGGGGACTTGAGCATCTCCCCTATGAAGAGAGACTGAAATCCCTTTGGGCTGTTTAGTCTTGAGAAGAGAAGACTGAGATAGGATCTCATCAATGTATATAAATATCTGAGGGGTGGGTGTCAAGTGGAGGGGGCTAAGCTCTTTTCAGTGTTGTGCAATAATAAGACAAGAAACAACAGGTTCAAGCTTGAACATAGAAGATTTCTGCTCAACATGAGGAGAAACTTCTTTACAGTGAGGGTGACAGAGCACTGGAACAGGCTGCCCAGAGAGGTTGTGGAGTCTCCTTCTCTGGAGACTTTCAAAACCCACCCAGCTGCATTCCTGTGCAGACTACCCTAAGTGATCCTGCTTTGGCAGGGGGGTTGGGCTCAATGATCTTTTGAGGTCCCTTCCAACCTCTAATGTACTGTGATACTGTGATAGTGTGTGATCTGAAGAAACTCCAATCTGTATCTGTTCTCCTCTCTTACACTCCAACTCAGCTTTGCAAGAATGAGCCCCAGAAGGAAGGAGATCAGCTCAGTGCTGTGTCTGGTCTGGCTGGGGAAATCCATTCCTCCATTCCTGATTCAGTTCCCTGCATGTAGGCAAAAAAGAAAGTAAGATTTTGGAATTACTTTCTGGCTCAAAACCACTCAGTTACTGCAATGTGGCAGAACACTGTGGAAGGTTGTTGGTGATTAATTTGACAACTGACAGAAATATATCTTTAAATAAACTATTTTCCAGTTATTATTCAATGATACATATTAAAGATCTCTCTTAAAGCATATTCTTAAAAGTAAAGCTCTTCAACGTACCTAGACAAAATAAGGGCAAAGACCTTTCATGCTGACTTGTTATCAGTGTTCATCAGCTTCTTATGGAATGGATCATGACAGCACAAATCAAGCCACAGCAGAGTATCAAAGGTACTAAACTGGCAGGCGGTGAGGTAGATAGGTAACTGACAAAAATACTTGCCTTTTAAAATATTAATGGAAATATTGGGGCTTATTCCCATTTTCAATATGACAGAGAAAACTGGAATTCAAAGACCCTTGATATGATCTACTACAGTGTCCGGGAGGGTCAAACCCCAAAACATGCCCTAACCCAGACAATGGGTTAAGCACCTGTGAGTGTGCAAACCTGGATGCTTCCTGGGGTCCGGATGGTCCAGGCAAATATATAGCACGTGTAATTAACCTTGTAACAGCTGTGATCTGCGTGTGCTCCTGGCCATGTTTGGATAAGCCTCACCCCACAGGCTCAGTTATCAGGTTTCTCTGTTACCAAAGGGCATTAATTGTCTTTGGACAGTATCTAAACCAGTTGAGAAGGTAGGCAACTTGTTCTCACCCAGATAGCAACAAGAGCCAAATGCTGCCAGAGTAGCAGCTGAAGAGCTTGCCCTAGCAGACCAACTACACCTGGGCCTGGCACCTGGACCAAGGCAGAGAGGGGAAAAGCTCCAAGAGAACTGAATTTCACAAGAGACATGGAGAAGTGGAACACATGAGAGAGAGAGAGAGGCCCCTAGCCCTCTCTGAGCCAAGAGCTGCTTGAATTATAGTCACAGCATCTGGGAAGATACCAGACAGAGGAGCAAGCCATGAATCCCTGGCTAAACTGCTACAAAATCCCCCTTGTTGGAAACCACAGATCACAGCACCTTTATTTCCAGTTTAAATTGCTGAATTGGAAATCCTTAGCTCTGTGCTTAAATCATTTAACTGTCTTTGTATGTGAAATGCATCACTCTCAATCAAATCACAGAATCTGTAAATGTACTTTGTAAATAAGTTACGGTGGTGGTTGAAGATACCAATGCCCAAAACATTAAACAGTAAAATGTATTAAAACATACATTTTCACAGTATCACAGTATCACAGTATCGCTAAGGTTGGAAGAGACCTCGAAGATCATCGAGTCCAACCTGTCACCACAGACCTCATGACTAGACCATGGCACCAAGTGCCACGTCGAATCCCCTCTTGAACACCTCCAGGGATGGTGACTCCACCACCTCCCTGGGCAGCCCATTCCAATGGCGAATGACTCTCTCAGTGAAGAACTTTCTCCTCACCTCGAGCCTAAACTTCCCCTGGCGCAGCTTGAGACTGTGTCCTCTTGTTCTGGTGCTGGTTGCTAGAGAGAAGAGACCAACCCCTTCCTGGCTACAACCACCCTTCAGGTAGTTGTAGAGAGCAATGAGGTCTCCCCTGAGCCTCCTCTTCTCCAGGCTAAATAACCCCAGCTCCCTCAGCCTCTCCTCACAGGGCTTGTGCTCAAGGCCTCTCACCAGCCTTGTTGCCCTTCTCTGGACATGTTCAAGTGTCTCAATGTCCTTCTTAAACTGAGGGGCCCAGAACTGTCCACAGTACTCAAGGTGTGGCCTAACCAAAGCAGAGTACAGGGGCACAATGACCTCCCTGCTCCTGCTGGCCACACTATTCCTAATGCAGGCCAGGATGCCGTTGGCCCTCTTGGCCACCTGGGCACACTGCTGGCTCATGTTCAGGCAGCTGTCAATCAGCACCCCCAGGTCCCTCTCTGTTTGGGACCTCTCCAGCCACTCCGACCCCAGCCTGTAGCTCTGCATGGGGTTGTTGTGGCCAAATTGCAGCTCAGGAGGCCACTCGTCCTGAACTCCTCCTGCCTTGCTGTTAAAAATTGAGGCAAAGAAGGTGTTCAGGACCTCAGCCTTTTTCTCATCCTCAGTCACCGTGTTCCCCTCCAGGTCCAATAGGGAGTGGAGGTTCTTCTTGCCCTTCTTTTTGGCATTAACATATTTGTAAAAATGCTTTTTGCTGTCCTTCACAGAGGTGGCCAGCCTCAGTTCCAACTGGGCCTTTGCCTCTCTAATTTTTTTCCTACATAATCTAACAACTTCCTTAAATATATCTCGAGAAGCCTTCCCCTCCTTCCAGAGGTGATACAGCCTCTTTTTTTCCCTTAGTTCCTCCAGGAGCTGCTTGCTCATCCAGGCTGGTCACCTTCCCCGCCGGCTCATCTTTTGGCAAATGGGAACCGCCAGTTCCTGTGCCTTCAAGAGCTCCTGTTTGAAATAGGTCCAACCATCCTGGACCCCTCGGTTCTTGAGGGCTGATACCCAGGGAACTTTGCAAAATAATTTTCTTAAACAGGCTGAAGTTTGCCCTCTGGAAGTCCAAGGTAAAGGTTCTGTTGGTGCTCCTCCCTATCTCCCTGCATATTGAAAACTTGACCATCTCATGGTCGCTGCACCCCAGGCAGCCTCCCACAGTCACGTCTCCCACCAGCCCTTCTCTATTGGAGAACAGCAGGTCAAGCAGAGCTTGACCCCTGGTAGGCTCACTCAACAGCTGCATCAGGAAGTTGTCCTCCATGTGGTCCAGGAATCTTCTGGACTTCCTCCTCTCTGCTGAGTTAAGTTCCCAGCAGATATCTGGCAGGTTAAAGTCACCCACAAGGACAAGATCTGATGACCTTGAGACAGCCTCCAGTTGCTTATAGAATAATTTGTCCGCCTCCTCATCCTGGTTGGGTGGTCTATAACAGACTCCAACCAGGATGTCAGATTTGTTAGGCTGCCCCCTGATTTTAACCCACAGGCTCTCAATCCTTTCATTTCCCACCTCAAGTTCTATAGCGGAGAGTGACTCCCTAATATACAGAGCCACCCCTCCTCCTCTTCTCCCTTGCCTGTCTCTCCTGAAGAGCCTGTAACCCCCCAGTGCAGCACTCCAATCGTGCTTGTCATCCCACCATGTTTCTGAGATGGCGACTATATCATAGTCACCCTGGTGACACCATTTTATTACAGACAGCTCCATTTCTCAGTTTTGTTGCATTTTCATAGAAAATTTCTGTTTCCCTTAAGTTTTGCAGAGGTAGGTATTTGAGTAGAGAAAACTTGCCAGAGATAATACTGTAATGATTTCCACTGTCTAAAATGTACCTGATGGAATAGGAATGTTTGCCTTTATTTGGAGGTATGAAACATATTAACTGGATATAAATTTTGGGGTAAAAAAAATCTAGGATTCATTCACATGAATTCTGAATAAATACAATAAAATTAAAAAAGAGGCAGATACCATTCAAGTTTTAAATACTAATAAATGGCAACACTGTTCCACAGAATTTCCTGTAGGCAATTCTGTCCTTGAGAGAATCATCGTACATCTGTTCTTATCCTAAACCAAACCTACACCTACACTGTTTAGACACACACACGAGTCTATGGGGCCAGTGACAGCCACTTAAGGATAATGAGGGAGGTGGCAGAAGTGCTCATCAAGCAACCTTCAAACATTTATCAGCAGTCCTGGCTAGCCAGGAAGGTGCCAGGAAAGGTTAACAAATGTCATGTCCATCTACAAGAAGGGAATGAAGTAGGATCTGAAGAACTATAGACTTGTCAGTTTGAGCTGAGTGCCAGGGAAGGTCATGGAGCAGATCATCCTGAGTGCCATCATGTGGCCCACACAGGGCAACCAGGTGAGTGGGGGCAGGTCAGCATGATTTCATGAAGAGCAGGTCTTGCTAGACAAATGGCATCTTCTGTGAAAGATGACCAACTCAGTGGGCATTTAGGTGCTGGAACATGTTGAAAGGACAGCAGCAAAGTTGGTGAAGGGTCTAGAACACAAATAATGTGAAAAGTGGTTGAGGAAACTGGAGGAAAGGAGGCTCAGGGGAGACCATATTGCTTCCTACAAGGAGCCCTGAAAGGAGGTCATAGTGAAGTGGGTGTTGGTCTTTTCTCACAAGTAACAAGTGATAGGACAAGAGGAAATGGCCCTAAGTTGTTCCAGGAAAGGTTTAGGTTGGATATTAGGAAAAAATTTCTTCACTATTGTAAGGTTGTAAGGCAATGGGAGAGGCTCCCCAGAGAAGTGAGAGGGAGGAAGGCTAAGGTCCTTCAGGACTCCATTTGCTCCTCTGCCACCCCTTGGCACATGTCATCCCATCCTTGGAGGCTGTGTGAAGCTACAGCTTCCCTCTTACCAGGAAATGTTGTTGCATAGATCAGCTACTAATTTTCCCACTATTTCTCAAACCCTGTTTGTGTCAAACCCTGTTATCCAATATAGTGAGGGTGGCTGTGCCCTTGTCATCTGACAGATGATGGTACATCCACTTCCCATTACCCTAGCATTTTTGGTCAGAAATTAACTGTGCAGCAAATAAGGTTCTTGGAGAGTTATTAATATTTTCTTGATGGAGACTTCTGAGAGAAAGTTGAGTGACCGCTTGCTGGGAGGAAAATTATATTATGTTCCCTACAACTTCCATCTTTCTCAAGTCAGGAAATACACCTTCTCTTGTAAACCTTACAGGACTAAATTATAAGGTTCTTGGTCAAGTTGCATAAGTTTTTGCAAATAGGTTTTACATGTTGTTTGACCTGTTCATGCAATTTAAGAAGGACATTGAGACTCTTGAATGTGTCCAGAGAAGGGCAATGAGGCTGGTGAGAGGTCTTGAGCACAAGCCCTATGAGGAGAGGCTGAGGGAGCTGGGATTGTTTAGCCTGGAGAGGAGGGAGCTCAGGGGAGACCTTATTGCTGTCTACAACTACCTGAAGGGAGGTTGTAGACAGGTGGGGGTTGGTCTCTTCTCCCAGGCAACTAGCACCAGAACAAGAGGACACAGTCTCAAGCTGCATCAGGGAAAGTTTAGGCTGGAGGTGAGGAGAGAGTTCTTCAGAGTTGTTAGCCATTGGAATGTGCTGCCCAGGGAGGTGGTGGAGTCACCATCCCTCTAGGTGTTCAAAAAGGGATTGGACGTGGCACTTGAAGTCATGGTTTAGTAGCCTGAGGTGTTGGGTGAAAGGTTGGACTTGATGATCTTTGAGGTCTTTTCCAACCTTGGTGATTCTATGATTCTGTGCTTTTGCAGCTACACCCCAAAAACACAGTGGCAGCTTCCCTCATCCTTGTGCACTACAAGAAACAGAGATATTGCCTGAACTAAGAATCATTTGTCTTGTATACATAAATGTTTCATTTGCTGTGCCCTGAAATAGAGCATTTCATCTGCTTGACTAAAATCCTATACACCATGAGTTCATAAATAGCTGGAATAATGTCCTTTCTGAGAGGATTTTTTTATATATAGTTCAGTCAGGTTGAATTCAAAACATTCTTATGATTTAAAAAGTGTGCATACTTATGGTTTGTCCTGTTACAGATTTGTCATTGTACTTGACAATAAACTCTGCCCACTAGCAGCTCCATCATGGAATTTCCTAACACATGTATTTATCTTTGTCTCAGATTTAGACCAAATACCACTGGTCAATAATCACCTAGATGTGCTTGCTTTCTGAAATGCATGGAGCATTTTCTGTCCTGTTCTGTGATAACTGAAAAAAATAAATAAGACTAGCACTTATTAGTTCTAATGGTGATGGAGCTAGACTGTATAGTTCAGTGAACTGTTCATGAGTATGATTCTCCCCATTTTGGAGGCTTAAATCCATTTTCTTCCTTGCTGCTACGGTCTGTTTCATCCAATGTAATTGCATAACTATTTCCAGGAAGCTTTCTTCAGATTTATAAGAGTTGCAACTGCTCTAATTCCATTTTGAAAAGAAAATTTAGACAAAAATAGGTGTGGAAGCTTTTTTTGATTCCCACTCCCCCCCACCAGCTCCTTTGAGCTATCAGAATCATTCTTTGCTTGCAAACAGCATGGATAAATACGATTAGAACCCACGTCTCTTAAAAGTGTTTTCAGCTTGCTTAATGTAGTAGTTTCACAGTGTGAGTCCCTGACTGGCAAAATAACAGGTATTACCTAGTATTTTAACTAAGATATTTCTGGGTTTCTTCTAAGAAAAGTGGCACAGGGGATAGGGGATGGTGGTTGCAATTGGTTCATCCCTCTTTGTCTCTGCTGCGCCTTCTTACTTGAGGGGAAGATGCTTCACATTCTTCCTCCACTCCAATATGGGATCCTTTTCATGGAAGATAGTTCTCCACAAACTTCTTCCACATGAGTCCTTTCCATGGGCTATAGTTCTTCACAAACTGCTCCAGCCTGGGTCCCTTCCATGGGGTGCAGTCCTTCAGGAACAGATTACTGCAGTGTGGGCCCCCTGTGAGATGACAAGTCCTGCCAGCAAATCTGCTCCAGCATAGGGTTCACTCTCCATGAGTCCATAGGTCCTGCAAGGATCCTGCCACAGTGTGGACTTGCCATGGGCTCATAGCCTTCTTTTTAAGCATCAACTTGCTCCAGCAAGCAGCAGGTAAATATATGCTCCACTGCTAAACCTCCTGAGATGCAGGTGGACAAGCAAATAACTTCCACTGCTCTCTCTACCAAAGTCAATCCATAAGAGTTCAATCCAGAGTTTATTCCTGAAAGGTGCTACAGATAAGATTGTGCAATGTCTGCTCTCTACAGACATTCCATATTATTCTGTCTGGTTTTGTACAAAAAGAAACAGCCATTTGTCCTCCTACCACATCCCAGGGCTTGCACCACACATTTTTTTATTCATCCAGTAAAAAGCCCACTTTAGAAACATAGAATCATATAATTGTCAGGGTTAGAAGGGACCTCAAGGATCATCCAGTTACAACCCCCCTGCCATGGGCAGGGACACCTCACACTAGGTCACGTTGCTCAGAGCCACATCCAGCCTGGCCTTAAAAACATCCAGGGATGTGGCTTCTACCACCTCCCTGGGCAACCTGTTCCAGCGTCTCACCACCCTCATGGTGAAGAACTTCTTCCTAACATCCAATCTGAATCTAACCATTTCTATTTTTTTTTCCATTCCTCCCAGTCCTATCATTGCCTGACACCCTAAAAAGTCTCTCCCCAGATTTCTTGTAGGCCCCCCTTAAGATACTGGAAGGCCACAATAAGGTCTCCTCAGAGCCTTCTCTACTGTCACTATGATGATAGTGAGAATGTGCTTATCTTCAGACACTTTCAATCTGCAAAAAACACACAAAATACTCATCATGGCTTAAGGCTAAAAGAGTACCAGTGTGGGTAGAGATCAAAGCTGTGGCTACACTCTGACAGGACACGTGGTTTTATGAAATGATGTCCTCTGTTGCAATCCTTGCTTTTGTTTTAAGTACAGGGTTTATCTCTGCTGATTGGTCAGCATGTGTTTAGTATGTTATGATTTGGGAACACAGGCAAACTCATAGGGCTCTGAAGTAAATTACTGTCATATGACAAGTGGACATGGTGTTCTCCAGAGAAGCTAAAGCATAATGGTGTGGATATACACTACTTGCAGCATTTGTAACATGTGACATTAAGCAGAGGCATCATTCTCTGTGAATAATATATTTATCAGTCTTGTTTGCCTGTCTGCAATATGAGCTGATGAAGGACTGAGAGCCTTCAGGCTCATCTCCTCAACAATCCACTTGGTAGCCTATCAGCAAGCAAGCAAAAGAACAGGAAGAAACACTGAGGTTTTAGATGGAAACTTTCAGAATTAGCAGATTCTG
The DNA here is from genome assembly GCA_015227895.2 of Colaptes auratus. Lineage (NCBI taxonomy): Eukaryota > Metazoa > Chordata > Aves > Piciformes > Picidae > Colaptes > Colaptes auratus. The sequence goes on along the minus strand of CM037631.1, from coordinate 89,695,226 downwards.
AAACCCACATGTGCTTCTTCACAACTTTGTCAGCCGCAGATGATTTCTGAGAAATATTTCAGTATTGACTAATTACTTGTCTCCATACAAAAAAGTTCCATTGAAAGACTTCCAACATGGTACATGCATGGCTGTAACATGACAGAGGCCTACACATACAACAGACATTTTTTAAGGCAAGAATTTCTATAAAAACAGTGTGAAGACTCATTTCTGTCTCACAGACTGTGGACATGAAAAAATAAAACAGAAAAACTGAAATTATTAGAATTAAAATTAACAGATTGGCAAAGACTTCTGAGATCATTGAGTCCAACCGATCATCCAACACCATCCAATCAACTAAACCATGGCACCAAGCACCCCATCCAGTCTCTTCCTAAACACCTCCAGTGATGGTGACTCCACCACTGCCCTGGGCAACCCATTCCAATGGCCAATCACTCTTTCTGTGAAGAATTTCTTCCTAAGATCAAGCCTAAACTTCCCCCTGTACAGCTTGAGACTGTGTCCTCTTGTTCTGTTGCTGAGTGCCTGGGAGAAGAGACCAACCCCCACCTGGCTACAACCACCCTTCAGGTAGTTGTGGACAGCAATAAGGTCTCCACTGAGCCTCCTCCAGGCTAAGCGACCCCAGCTCCCTCAGCCTCTCCTCATAGGGCTTGTGCTCCAAACCCCCTCACCAGCTTTGTTGCCCTTCTCCAGACATGTTCCAACAACTCAACATATTTCCTAAACTGAGGGGCCCAGAACTGGACACAGGACTCAAGGTGTGGCCTAACCAAAGCAGAGTACAGGGGCACAATGACTTCCCTGCTCCTGCTGGCCACACTATTCCTGATGCAGGCCAGGATGCCATTGGCCTTCTTGGCCACCTGGGCACACTGCAGGCTCATGTTCAGCCTACTGTCAACCAGTACCCCCAGGTCCCTCTCTGCCTGGCCGCTCTCCAGCCACTCCAACCCCAGCCTGTAGCACTGCATGAGGTTGTTGTGGCCAATGTGTAGAGCCCAGCACTGGGATGTGTTAAATCTCATGTCCTTGGATTCTGCCCATCTGTCCAGCTTGTCAAGATCCCTCTGCAAAGTCCCTCTACCCTCCAGCAGATCAACACCTGCCCCCAGCTTGGTGTTGTCTGCAAATTTACTGATGATGGACTCAATCCCCCCTCATCCAGATCATCAATAAACATATTAAAGAGGATGGGCCCCAGCACTGATCCTTAGGGGACACCACTAGTGCCTGGCTGCCAGCTGGATGTGGCACCATTTACCACCACTCTCTGGGCTCAGCCCTCCAGCCAGTTCCTAACCCAACACTGAGTGCTGCTGTCCAAGCCACGAGCTGACAGCTTGGCCAGGAGTTTGCTGTGGGGGACAGTGTCAAAGGCCTTGCTGAAGTCCAGGTAGACTACATTCACAGCCTTCCCCACATCCACCAGGCAGGTCACCTGATCATAGAAGGAGATCAGGTTGGCGAGGCAGGACCTGCCCTTCCTAAATCCATGCTAGCTGGGCCTGATTCCTTGACCATCCTGTAAGTGCTGTGTGGTTGCACTCAAATGACCTGTTCCATAATCTTGCCTGGCACTGAGGTCAGACTGACAGGTCTGTAATTCCCTGGCTCATCCAACCTTATATTCACACTGAAGTGAAGATAAACAACCACACAATATTGTTGTCTGCAACTACCTGAAGAGTGGTTGTAGCCAGGAGGAGGTTGGTACAATACAATACAATACAATACAACAGGTTGGAAGAGACCTTCAAGATCATCACGTCCAACCCATCAACCAATCCAACCCACCTAAATACAATACAGTACAATAGTACAATACAGTACAAAACAGTACAGTACAGTACAATACAGTACAATACAGTACAATACAACCCACCTAAACAACTAAAAAACTAAACCCTGGCACCAAGCACCCCATCAAGCCTCTTCCTGAACACCTCCAATGAAGGTGACTCCACCACTTCCACAGGCAGCTGATTCCAGTGGGCAATCACTCTCTCTGTATAGAACTTCTTCCTAAGATCCAGTCTAAACCTGCCCTGGCGCAGCCTGAGACTGTGTCCTCTTGTTCTGGTACTGGCTGCCTGGGAGAAGAGACCAACCTCCGCCTGGCTACAACCTCCCTTCAGGTAGTTGTAGAGAGCAATAAGGTCACACCTCAGTCTCCTCTTCTCCAGGCTAAGCAACCCCAGCTCCCTCAGCCTCTCCTCATAGGGCTTGTCTTCCAAACCCCTCACCAACTTTGTTGCCCTTCTCTGGACACGCTCCAGTAAGACAACATCTTTCCTAAACTGGTCTCTTCTCCCAGGAAATCAGCACCAGAACAAGAGGACACAGTCTCAAGGTGCACCAGGGGAAGTTTAGGCTCGAGGTGAGGAGAAAGTTCTTCACAGAGAGAGAGCCATTGGAATGGGCTGCCCAGGGAGGTGGTGGAGTCACCATCCCTCTAGGTGTTCAAAAAGGGATTAGATGTGGCACTTGAAGTCATGGTTTAGTAGTCATGAGGTCTTGGGTGAAAGGTTGGACTTGATGATCTTTGAGGTCTTTTCCAACCTTGCTGATTCTGTGATTCTGTATGAATATTTGTGATCATACTAAACTACAATATGAGCCTATTGGCTTACGAAGGGGCTGCCCATGGATGTTTTGCCATATGCAGAATTTAAATTTTTTGGTTTTTTTTTAAATTTTAAAGTGACATTTCCATTTCAAAAGGTCACCAAAACTAAAAAGCAAACCAACAAAAACAAACCCAAGAAAATGATTTAAAAAAAGATAAAAAGTGGACGGAGCGTTATCTAAAATCCAAATTAAATAATATGCACCATATGAATTTTGTGTATTTCATATTGATTCAAAAATCTTCTTTCAAAAGCTTAATTGGTTATTTCTCAAAAATGCCTTAATTTCATCATGTAGTTCTACTGGAATTGTTCACATTTTCCCATACTCTGTTCTTTTGTTGTTATCCTACTGAACATAAATATTAATATCCATACAGGAGAGTACTAAAACAGCAAAAAAAATTGTAAGAATCTCTGTTGTCTTTTAATTACATGAAACTATTTAGGCAAATTCAAAAGCTATTGGGGCAAAAATAATAATAATAAAAAATCCAGCAATTATGACCACTTTCTTCTCTTACTTGATCCTAGATTGTCTTAAGGATATCTTTGTCTTCAGCATTGTTTGTATTGAAAACTCCCTCCTTTGAGTACCAAAATTGTTAGCAAAGGATATACTATACATTGCCAATTCCAGGTGTCAAGGTTTTTGCTGCTTCTCTTTCCAACCTGAAGAAAGATTTCTGTATTGAAAGGCTTGTCTATTCTTCCACCAACATCAGCTGATTAAAGAACAGCTATCGCTTTTGCCTGTAAATATTGTCATACTTGTATTTTTTACTATCATTACAGCAAAATAATACTTTAGAGAGATATGACAAGACAACCAGGTGATCAGGGCCAGTTAGCATGGGTTTATGAAAGGCAGGTCCTGCCTGACTAATCTTACCTCCTTCTACAATAAGGTGACCTGCCTGGAGGATGAGGGAAGTGCCATGGACATTTTTTGCCTGGACTTAAGTAAAGCCTTTGACACTGCCTCCCACAGCATTCTCCTTCAGCAACTCGTGGCACAAGGCTTGGAAAAGTGCACTCTGCATTGCATTAATGCAGTGCATTGCATTGCATTGCTGGATGCCTGGGCCCAAAGAATAGTGGTGAATGGAGTTAAATCTGCCTGGCACCCAGTACTAGTGGTGTCCCCCAGGATTCAGTACTGGGGCCTGTCCTCTTTATCAGCGATCTGGATGAGTGCACCCTCAGTAAGTCTACAGATGACACTAAGCTGGGTGGCTGTGTCGATCTGCTTGAGGGTAGGGAAGATTTACATCAGGATCTGGACAAGTTAGACCAATTGGCCAAGGCTAACTGTATGAATTTCAACAAGGCCAAGTGCCAGGTTCTCCACCCAGGTCACAATAGCCCCATGGTAAGCTACAGACTTGGGGATGTGTGGTTGGAAAGCTGTGACTCATAGAGGGACGTGGGGATATTGGTTGACAGTTGACTAAATATGAGTCAGCAGTGTGGTCAGGTGGCCAAGAAAGCCAAGGGCATCCTGGCTTCTATTAGAAATATGGTGGCCAGCAGGAACAGGGAGGTGATCATCCCCCTCTACTCAGCACTGGTGAGGCCACATCTTGAATACCATGTTCAGTTCTGGGCCCATCATTACAAGAAGGACATTTTGGTACTGGAACATGTCCAGAGAAGGGCAACAAGGCTGGTTAAGGGCCTGGAGCACATGACCTACAAGCAGTATCTGAAAGAGCTGGGGTTGTTCAGACTGGAGAAGAGGAGGATGAGAGGACACCTCATCACTCTCTACAGCTACCTGAAGGGAGGTTGGAGTGAGGATGGAGACAGTCACTTCTTCTTGGTGGCAAGCAACAGGACAAGAGGAAATGGTTTCATGCTGTTCCAGGGGAAGTTCAGGATGGATGTTAGGAAATATTTCTTCATTAGAATGGACTGCCCAGGTCAGTGGTGGAGTCATCATCCATGGAGGTATTTAAGCAGTGTGTGGGCCTGGCACTTAGGGACATTGTTTAGTGCTGACCCTTCAGTGCTGGGTCGAGGATTGGACTACGTGATCTTTGAAGTCTTTTTCAAATGGATGTTTTCTGTGATTCTGTTTTCTAGATAGTACTCTGAAGAACATCAAAATAGGGGCACTAGCCTTTTAACCTAGGCACTTACTAAGAAAGTTGAGACTGTCTACTTAAATCTTGATCATTGCTGCCTCATCAGGTAACCAACTATTCAAGCCCTTATAAAGATTTGTGTGTCACATGATCAGAATATAAATACAGAAAAAATCCAAGCCCTTGAACTGAGAACACAGTACTAATTTAATATCAAATTTTCAGCATTGAACTTTTAAATTGCACAGAAAGAATTCCAAATGCCTGAACTTCATCTAAGGACTCCTTGTAACCAGAGACTCTAGGGAAAGGATGCCTCAGCCTCTGGGGACCGACAATCTCACACCATTGTTGTAACTTCCAGGCTCATATTCCATTCAAAAGATGGTGAAATCGGGGAATGCCATCCAATATGTACCCTGTGTGATTTGTCACAGTCACCAAGAAACCACTTTCCTATGATATTTTGGGCAGACTCTCTTGAAATATGTAAACAAACCACTGCTCCTCCATGCCCTGAAATTGCCTCTGTGGCAATGCTGGGAAAATATCCATGCAGCCTTTCAGGGGCTCTGTGTGGCTTTGCTTTCTCCTCTGCTGGTGCATGTCTGAATGCTCAGGGAAGTCAGGGGAAATTCTAAAAGGAAAGACTAGAGAACTTAACAGGAAAGGTGGAACAATGGCACAGATAAGAGCCTCAGGTTCCCAGCTTCAAAGGAGTTTGGATAACAATGGTAGGCCATCAAATGATGGGAAGCATTTGCCTGTCTGGCTCCATCTTTTCTGGGATCAAAAGACATGGAAAAACCTCAAAGCTGCTTGAAAAGGGAGGGTACTCAGGAGAGTTCCCAGATTTTGTCACTGAAAAAACGGCTGGTGAGCTCCCTCCTTCCACATTAAAGGAGGGAGTAGGCCACTTCTTTTGACACAGAAATTGGGAATAAAACAGGCCTTCCTTTTCATAGTGTGGAGAAAACTTGGTAAATAATGTATGTGGGCAACATAATTTGAAAAATATTTTTCCCAGTATTGCGTTCCTTCTGGCAAAAGAAACCCAAATGCTTTGCTTTCCACTACAAATGTTTTCCTTGTTACTGTAGAGGATATTCAGGCTCCAGGAATAGAGCTCTTAACAATGGCCAAGGCTAGTTATATCTGTCTCTTATTCACAGTTAAGAGGATGATGAAATATCAGAAGATATATTTTGTATAATTCCTTAAGAATGGGTTCAGTGAAGCCTGGTGCATTCATAAATGGTTTGTAGTGTCTTATACTATATATGTCACCTTGTGCATAGTAGTAAGAAGACCATGTAGACCACATTCAGACAAAATATTTGGTTTTGCCTCAGGAGACTCATCTGAAGACAATTATTATGGTCATCAGATCTACTCATCCAGCATGCAGAGAATTTACTGCTTTCCCATAAATGTCTGCAGCCCATGTGCTAGCTGACTGCACTAGAGATATAGATGATGAAGTATAGAATAGAATAGACTAGAACAGACTAGACTAGACTAGACTAGACTAGACTAGACTAGAATACACCAGGTTAGAAGAGACCTTCAAGAACATCGTGTCCAACCTACCATCCAACACCACCTAATCAACTAAACCATGCAACTGAGCACCCTATCAAATCTCCTCCTGAACACCTCCAGTGACGGCAACTCCACCACCTCCCCGGGCAGCCCATTCCAATGGGCAATCACAGATGAGCGAGAACAAAATTATTCATTTTTTTCAGTAAGCTATCTAGCTCTGTTTGGGCCAGTGGTAGCTATTACAACAACATGTTACAGGTGTTGCAGTTTTCAAACATCCAGGATTTGCTGATCGACTTTTTAGCAATTGTTCACAAACAGTCGTAACAGATCACACTTCCTTCTCCAGGTCTTGTTTTAAAACATTTCACTAGGAATTAACAAGCCTGCACTCATTCTTTTGTCAGTGAAAAGATGCAGGTATCTAGGTATCTTCAGAACATACTCATCGAACCTCTATAAGCTGGTGCTGGATAAGATGATTCAGCCTTGGAAGCTGTGTATGTCTTTATATTGATAATAGAGCTGACTGACTTTTCTTGTGCTCTATTATTTGTCAATAAATACCTCCCATGTGTATGTGATATTAAAGATCTACAAATGATAATCCACAAGAAACTTTCAAATAATCAAATATTTTTAATCTTAAGAAGAAAACGCTGAAATTGTATATCATCCTCCCAAAGAATTAAATGGTAGCTGCACCACTGGGTTCAGAAAATAATGGTTAACTAGCACTGCTGTAGGGTGCCTTTTAGCTTTGAAGAAAACCAGGTATCATTATCAATTAAATGAAAAGCCGATGAAGACTATGAGGTCTCTGTCCCTGGAGGCTTTTGAGAGCTGGATGAGCATCAATCAGGAGCAGTGAGAGTTTGTTTTGCATGCTCTACCCTACTGAGTGAACCAGATTATTTCACCAGGTTCTTTGTATTCCTATTCTCTAAGGCTGTGTCTATACTGAGAAGTTGAATCTGGCTAGGATCATTTCGCAGCATGATTCCAGTTAGAATCAGGAATCCAGTGAGTCCACTCCTATTCAAGAGTAATGTGTATCTATAATATTAAGCTGCCTTGGCCACCCTAAAGAAAGTGACCGACTCCAATCTACTCAAGATTCACACTGGCCCGTGCCAACTGTCAAATCACACTCAGAAATTGGTTGGGAAGCTGCTAATTTGTCTTAGCCAAAGTTATGTGAAGACCCTTCTAGCATTTGAACAGTGAAGATAATCAAGACAAATTGTTTGGGAGCATTACCTGTCACAGTTTAATTTAGTAGTAAAGCTACAACACATAATTCTGTGGCCAAGTCTGTCCACAGGTTGGTCAGCACTGTTCTCAAATTGAAAATGGAAATAAAGCTCAATGTTCTACACTCCTGAAAACAACCAGTCTTTTACTGCTTGTACTAGCTAGTATACATTCCATGTAGCTCTCATATTTAGACTTCTATCCTTTTTTTCTCAGTAGAGGGCATCCTTAGTACAGTCACTTCAGCAGCCTGCATCCATACAGCAAAGAGTAGGAGCAACCTTCACATTGCCTCCAAAGTAGACTAAACTGAGTAAACACTTGGTATATGTGCATATTTATGAGAAACACTAGGTCTTGTGGAATCATACTGGCCAGTATTCACTAGAACAGGCTTTCTCCTCTCTACCATATAGGCCAAAAGAGGGGAAATAAGGGCTGGAAGACTAGAAAATACTTGCAAAAATTTGCTTAAGCTTTTTTTTTCTTTTCCTTTTTTTGAGTAGAGAAAAAGAGCCAATATGAGCACACAGTTAAAATAGAGTATTTAAGTCTTTTTCAGAAGAAAGAGGAGAGAGTTATCCATTTACTTTAATTAAAGCTCTCCACTAGCTCTTTTTTCCCCCCTTAGGTTTGGGAGCTTGGCAGGCTTTATGTTTTTTAAAAAAATCCAGCTTGCTCACTAGGCAAATTTTCCCATGCTTTCAAAGCTCTGCTGTTTAGGCAAGCAAATGTTAATCTGACCACAGTCTAGCTTTTGCTTTCTTCCCAGCAGCTTGATATCTCTTGCCATTAATATTATACCCTCAGATGTAGGGTAGACAGTGATGTCGCTGTCCAGCACGTAAGTGGTAACGAACAGCAGCACAAATAATGAATTGATAACATGCATGTGTTCCTCACCCCCCGAGCATGTGCATGGCTAAGCCAGCTGCAAATCATTTATTCTACGTACCAAAGCTATACTAAATCAAGCCAAACAATATTTCCTTCTTTTCCCCCCCTCCCTCCAGAGTGAAGTATTTCCCACGAAGCCTGTTAAGTTCTATCTAATAGCTTCTAATCTGTATAACCCAATCATTTTTCTTTATAACACTGCCAGTGGTAAGCATCAAAAAAACCCAACTGAAGACAGTCTCTAGGGGACCGTGTTAACTTAACAACTGGGAGAGTGAACGTGTCACTGAAATGAAGAAGGCACAATTAAGAAAAGAGTATAAAAGTGAAAGTCGAAATACTTAAGAGATCCCAACCTTTGATAAAAAGGTTTTTCACTGATTCTGATCTGCAATGAGTTATCACCACTAATATTCTGAAAAGGAGACCAATGTAAAACTTGAGTTGCAGCCCTTAAATCTACCTGGTCTGCATTGCTTGCCATTGGTGGCTTTTACTGATGCATTTAATGTTCATCTAGGATTCTGGTTATATCTGTCGATAGGGAAAAATTTGCAGAGGAAGTTTTAAACAATCCATTGGTTCATCTTTTTCTAACATCATTACACAGGAGGTTTGCAATTGAACTTATGATAAAAAGTGTAACATTTCTTTACTAGAAGCTAAATTGAATGACAATAATTTTGATATGATTGTTTTTTTGATGATAAAATGGAAACAGCGTACAGTGATCACTACCACATGTATTTAGACTTGGGTTGGCTAGACTTGTATTCTCCCAGGGAAACTGGGTACTTCAACTGGATTTCATTTCTTTTTTTTTTTTTTTTAAATTTATATCTCACTGAGAAATTTCCAACTTTGTTTCCAATACATTTATTCACAAGAATTCTTAGGCTTTCCACTAACTGTTGCAGATGTTCTTTGCTAGCCTGTGTTCCGCAATCTTGGAACAAGCTCCAGGGAGAGAAAAGGCCTATTTTACAGGATCAGGCTGTTTATTCACACTGAAGTCAAAAGGACTAGCTGTATCACGTTGCAAACAACAGCAAATTATCTGAAGAGATAGATTGCTGTTCTTTTCAAGGATAAATGTGCACGTACACACACAGACAGACACAGACACACAGGCACATATATGCACAAATTGTTTGGGAGTAAACCTGAGAAAGAAAATGAGGGAGGCATGAGGTTAGAAAAAGTTAATGGGAGAAAAATAATCCTCTTGGGCTTAACTATATTCCTGTCAAAGAGTGATAAAAAGGTTTTGTTTGTTTTGTCTTGTCTTGGTTTCCCCCCAAAGAAAACAAATGACTGAGGCCTGATCCTCTTCTCAGCAAAATTATTGTAAAAGCTAGAGCTGGAAGTTGAGCGAAAAGGGGCACTTGTTGGTGCTTGCTGAGAGAGGAAGAGTTTGAAGGTTTAGGGTGTAAAACAGTAGTGTGACATTAATGTCATAAAGTTTGGACTTCTTTATTTGTGAAAAAGTGTCCATGTCTTTTTAGGTGCAGAAGTTATATGGATGCAGTGGTAACAAAGAACCCAGTTTCTCAGAGATTCTTAAGGGCTGCCAAATAAAATTAAGGTTTCATGAAAGGCTGAGAGAGTGCAGACGCTCATAAATAACGATGCTGTCCTCCTTCCTTCAGCAGCACTGCAGTGGGGCTCTTCTGGCAGCAGGAGCTGCGTTAACGCTTTTAATATGCTTCAAAAAAGAGTTTTGTATTTTAGGGAAACACTCTTGCAAGTTTTGAAAGAGATTCTTTTATTACTATTGTTATGTAACCAAACCCCCAAAGTTATCTTTTTTATTAAATTAATGCAACCATCTCTTCCTCACCCAGAATGTGAATTTCTCACTTGAAAATCCAGAAAGAACTGCCTAAACCACGTAGTCATGAACCAATCTGGAGTCATTCTGTCTTCCAGAGGTGCATCTCTAGACGTCAATTGTACCCTAGGTTGCGCCTTTCTCCATAAGGAGCAGAGAAGGGGCATGGTATGTCACTTGTTACATTCTACAGAGGAGGCTGGCTTGGTGCCAGGGCTTAGCAGAAAGCTGGATGTGAAAAAAAGATGGTAGAAAGGTTACTTCTCTAATTCTTCCTCCCAACACAGAAATAACCCAAACATTTCTCCTTAGAAACATGAAGGTTTCATTTCATTTAAAATAATGACAAAATGCATATCTGACTCAGGCTGCAAAGGTAACTGCTATAAAGCAATGTTTTGTGCTGCAGAAAACAGATGTTTGCATGGGCCTAGGCATTGTCATTTGAGTCAGATGATTCAAAACAGATTGGTGTAAATTATACTCAGGGCAAAACCTCTTTTCAGGTTTGTTCCTTACTCCTTGCCTGTTAGGAGAAGAACTGCTCTACTGACCTCTTAGAGAACATGAGGACAAATCACCAAAAAAATCACAAGCCCCAAGCAACTAAATATTTGGCAGAAATCACTTTTCTGTTTAAAAAAAACCTATACAACTGAACCAACAACAATAGTGAACCTTCCCTTACTCTGGACTGCTGACATCCTCCATGCCTTTGGTTTTGTTTCAGATGGAAATCCATCTTCCAGCCATCAAGTCCCACAAGCTCCTTGGAACAGGTGGTCTCTAAGCTCCAGGGGGAAACACCAGTACGAAAGGGAAAAGCTACCAATTGCTTTCTACCATAGCCCAGGAAAATACTCCATTATTTGTGTTTCTTTACTGAAATACAGTCTCTTTTATAGCTGAAGCCATAGAGACAGCTGTTCCATTTATTTCCAATGGTCCCTGTTTTCTGGGGTAATCGTTTAGATTTAGTAGCTGGTAGCTACTTTACCTCTGAACAGAGTCTGCTTGACTTCTTAAATATGGATGAAATCTCAGAGTTTGGAGACTGACAGGAATTTTTCTAGTAGTTCTGGTTAGTTAATTTTAATTTTCTTATTACTCCTTATTTTGCAGCCAGCCAGTTGTCCCACAGGAACTGAGGAAAAATAATAAAACAAATTGTAAAAGCCAGCCTTAAAACTAAATCTTAACATGCAATGTAATCTCTCTTTGGGTGAGGAGTTTGTTTTATTCCTTGACCAGGCTATATTGCTGCCAGTTTTGTGATTCTAGAATGTGTGACTCACATCTTGATCTGTAAAGGATCTGGGGCACGTGCATCATCATATATTTGCCTTTCTCATTGCTACTGTCAGTAAGTATTGCCAATTTCATTAGTGTGGCTAACAGTTCTAATTTACTTCTGGTTTATATTGGCTTCAGAAGTAACACTTCACTTTCAGTGGCACCAGCAGAATTAGATTTGTCATGCCACAGAACAAAGGAAATACAGTTATTTTGGGGGAACAGACTTATTTACATGTTATATTCTTATTAGTGCTGTATCGCCATAGCTGTCTGTGTACTTAGCAGGCTTGGAACCAAAAAGTCATGAGAAAGATCATAAAAGGAGCAGGGATAAGTGGAACAAAGTAGGTTAAGTAGTGGAAATACTGGAGAAAAACAAACAAAAAAAGAAACAAACCCACAAAACTGAGACAAGAGAATACGAAGAGAAAAAACATTGGTAATGTAAAAGAAAGAATTGAATATGATCAGATTCAGGCACCCTACATTTAAAAATTACCACAACAACAACCATCAAACAGAGAATGGTAAGCATTGTAAATAGCTACATTCTGACCACTCCAGTTGTGTGTGGACCCTGCTCTCTGCAGTCAAGGCTGACTCTTGGCATCTATAAAAAAAAACAGTTAGGCCCCTCACTTTCCTTATTACTTGAATGTCTGGGAGTTCTCCTATTACATCTAGGTAGCAATTATGTATAAGCAACAAATATTTGTAATGTATATGTCTTAATGTAGATTATTTTGTCAGGACAAGGAGTGGAAATTACCAGACAAATCTTTTACAACATTGATTAAGGTCACAGGAAGGCCAATTGTTTCCAGAGCACACCAGTGTGATGTTAATCAAAATTTTCATCAAAAGGAAGGGAGCAAGGGACTGAGTTTAAGACACTTTGGAGAAATGTTGAAAACTGCTGGGCCAGAAGACATCACAAAAAATGTAGTCTTGACTTGTGATACAAGGGTTATGGGAAAGGCTGAAGCAATTAAAGGTCGATAAATAAAGATAAATGTTTTAAAAACTTGTCTGAATTAACCTAAAATTGCAGCCTGCATTGGATTCATAAATCTGCAGTGCACACTGAAGAAGCGTTACAGGGAAATTATGTTCTTCATTCACTGGCAGCAGAAAAGATTAATCACTATCATTTTCTTCACTAATTTCAAGGGGTGTGGAGAAGGCTCTCAGAACAATTCAGATATCTGAATTGCAGAGCACTCAGTGAAAGCAGACAATTGCAGCTGATTTCTGTGAACTATTGCCCAATGGCAAAATATCTTTTCTTTTTGAGGAATGCATATTCCAGATATCCGCTGCTGGCGATTTGTCATCTACTTAATCGGATGCTGTGCTTCCTGTTTCGGATCATACACTGAGCACTAGCTTTTATCAAATCTGACAGCAGACCACTTTTTGATAGACTACTTTCTGAAAAATGTGTGCAACTTTTTGGACTTAAACACAAGGAAGTTCAAGCCCAGTTGGCCTCCCTCCAGTGGGTTTTATGCAAAATTACTCTGGTTGAAGGTTATTAAGAGCATCCTCTTAGAAATATCTCTAAATCAATTTTGAGACATTACAAGTCCGTAGCACGTCTCACTATAGGGAAATTGTCTGGAAAGTTTAATTTCTTAAAGGCAAGTAAAGATGACATTTTCAGATACCAAGTGGAGGAAGCCTCATTGTGACATCTCCACAAAATGCTCAGGTCAGAGTTGCCAATTTCAAAGCCAAGAAATTCTGCATAAAAGAGAGGGGACAAAAACTGTCTTAGAAAACTCTGGATTCAGTGTCTGACTACTAGAATATGAATCCTAAAAACTGTGTCTCTATGGCTACACAATCTCCAGTCATCAGAGTGTGGCAGTTTAGGCTGGGTGCCTCCTGCTTCTGCCCCTGCCACATAAGATACACCTCCGGTGCCCCGGGTGTTGAGCCCAATCAGTGGACACAGGAAGCTGTGTACTTCATTCCCATAAGGTCCTGCACCTTATAAATATATCAGCAAGGTCTCACACTTCCTCTCTCTTCCTTCGCTGCCCCTGTGGGAGATGCTCCCTATCTGGTAATGGAGGGGGAGTTACCTCAAGGCCTCTTAGACCTGGCTAGGCCTAATGCCAGGAGGAGAAGGGGAAGGGCATCTCAGATCTGGCCAGCTGGGATTAGCCTAATGGTGGAGGGCAGGGGGAAGAAAGAGCTCTGGGGGTTTTGGGTGTACCCTCAGGTAGGGAGAAGGGGAGTGCTGGGAGGCTTCTGGGTATACTTTGGGATCTCTTTGGTCACTGTGCTTGTAGCTTCTGTGAAACACTCACTGATTTTCCATTTAAATTTCCCATCACTTCTGCAATCCATTTGTGTGAGTCTCATCCTTTTTTTTTTGCCCTGGTGGGAGGCAAGAGAGAACCTGCCTCAAACTGGCACACAGAGGAAAACTCTATGGAATTTAAAGAGATTATTCACCTTTCAATATACTCATCAATTTCTAAAACAGAGATGTAATCCTATGTTGAATCTTACTGGACATCTTAGAGATTTTTCAGAAAGTATCTAATTCTAAGTTATTTTTTACAGGACATTTCTCTACATTTTTATAGGCTTTATCTCTATTACATTCTATGGGTTTTCCACATTTACTACCTGAAACAAGGGAAATCTGCCTGTTCAAATGCCATGGTAGGAGGGTATGTGTGTATAGGACAGTTTAGTGTCATGCAGACACTAGAAGCTGCCCTGGATAATCTTGCTGGGCTATAGGAAACATTATAGCTGTATGAGCATAGGATTACTTCCAGGCTCTTATTTTTTGCTTCTCAGGTAAGCTCATTAGCATATAGAAGGTGTACTGAGGTACAGAGTTTTTAGGTAGTGCACTATTTAGATTTTGCTTGGCCTTTTTGGGACATCACATCTGGCTAAGCAGACTCTCCAAAAGGGGCTGGAAGGAAGAAACACTTGGTGAGCTATGAATCGTCCAATGCAAGCTAAATTCACTGAATCCTCTGTGGAAGACATCAACAAATTGAAACACCAAATGCAATTATTTTCTGTTGATCCTGATTTTAGAGATCATCTTCCAAGAAATAAACAGACTAATCTACAGTGAGGAGGAGGAAACTCTTTCTGGTGTGGTTGAATAAGTGAGGCACAGGCCTAGTTATCTGACCTAAGGCATCTGAGATGAAGATTTCAAATACTTCTGTCTTCCCACTTGTGCACTTTAACATAGTGAGAAACTTGTTCTTTCAAAGCACCCAGACTCTGAGATTTTAAAATAAATGTTTAGAACTTCCCACAATGTACCTGAAATGAACGCTACATACCATAATCCACACTGTTTGGTGACATTCATTATTCTGAGAGCAGTCTCCCCATAACATTCATCTTATTATTTCCAGTGATATCAAGAGATTTTTAATGGTTTGTTTGGGTTTGGGTTTTTTGGTGTATTTTTGTTTGTTTGGGGTTGTGGGTTTTTTTTTTTAGTTTGGCTTGGTTTTGGTTGGTTTTTGTTGTTTTGTTTTGGGCTGTTTTAGCTGCACAAGGATAACTGTAATTTAAATTTAAAAATTCTCCCCCTTTGCAAGACCCAGGAATTTCACTCACCACATGTGTCTGGATTCCTTTACATTATCCCAACACACACACAATTGTCAAGAAAGACTTTGACAATGAAATCAGTGTCATGAATTAAAAAAAAAGAGCTTTAGCCTCTAGGTGCACCTGTTTACAGCAACTAGGCAGGCTAAGTCAGAGTGTGTGTGTATGTCAGTCTGCCATTGCAGCTGTTCCATTACCATAAACCCCACACTATTTATTAAATTTTAAGCCTTTCTGAACTCCATAACTTTGGCTTACAAAGGGAGGCTGCAATTCTAGGTCTGGGCTATGATAATAGTTCAGATAAAGATCCAGCATGTGACTCTTAATGATAGCGTTAAGTCTATTGAAAGAAACTATACCGAACTATATGCAGTACAGCAGACAGCAAATACGAACCATGAAGAATTACTGATTAACTACTTGCTGCATGCTTCACTGGGAACAGTGCTGCCATTGAAGGAGTTTGCAACCTCTGCAGATGAAGTTAACTCACAAAACAGAGTAACAACAAGGTAAAAATCACAAATACACTGCTTAAATTTCATGTGTGTGTTTCTCGGTGCAAGAAAGTTATTTCCTTTGCAAATAAATGTCAGGTCTTGCTCATATCCCCATCTTTACAGCTGATTCTATATGAACAGGATACCCATGTACCATCAGCAGGCTCCCCATACACATGTTGAATTTGATGGCAGTGTCAAACACGTCCACATGATTCAGCTAAGGCACAGAAGTTCCAATTATGTCAAACAAATACTGTACTATGTCTTTATTATTCTTTAATGGCTACTTGTGGTTTTTCTTTTTCTAGTTGTGTGGGATTACAGTCATTAATCTTTGTGCATTCTGTAATTTCAGCAATCTGTAACATTTGAAAGCTGACTTTGGAGCTACTGCCTTGTAAATAACTTAAATGTTCACATCCACAGCTTCAAATTAACATCACTGAGAGAACTGGATGGAAACTCTAGAAACCCCACGCCATGACTCCTGACAGGCTGTGAAGATGACATCTGTCTTTCTCCATTCCTGGCAGTGAGGAATGTCTGCCTTCTGCTCTCTTACTTCTGCACATTACTTCTCCCAGCTTCTGCTGCCCTGGGAATTCTGTGGGAGCCAGAAAAAATGGGCAGAAGCATGTGCCTCTCCCAGAGATGAAATTCTGTCAGCTGTATGTTGTGGATCATCACTGTCCACATCAACAGCTTGAGAGTCAGCTCACTCTGTTGCTCTGCAGGGTAGTGGTTTGCAAGTGATCTGTCTGGCCTGTGAGCGCCTGGGTCTGCACATCCCTGAAGGCACACTGCAAACAGAATTCTGACCTGCCAGGGACATACAAGCAAAGAGCAGTGCTCTACAAAGCTCTCTGTGTGACCAGTGGAGGAAATCAGACAACTCCAAAGGTCAGTTCAGCCTACCTCAGATTTAAATTACCTAATTGTTGAATACTACATTGATAGTGGGAAATGATGAGGCTCCATCCCTAAGGCTTACTGGGAATGCATAGCTGTTTACCCAAGTCAAGTGCCAAGCACAGAAATTATGTTTATGCCAATACAGTTCTATTTATGGCACTTGTATTTATCTTGCAATAGTAAATGGGCCTAATAAAAATGAGGATGAGCACCAGCATATTGAGGAAAGTAGGTTATGATGTTCTCTTCCTAAAACTACAGAAAATTTTCAGTGTTAAACAAGATGTACTTGATGGTTTCAGTCAGTGTTTTGGCCCAGACTGGTGCATCTCTTGGTTGCTCCACCTCCTGGCACTGTATCCTATCACTTTATAACCAGCACAGTGCATACTGATTCCATTAATAACTTTCAATGTCTTTTACCTTTGTTTAGTTCAGCTAGATCAGAAGGAATTTGAGGGACTCTGCTTTAGTTATGTTTTTTGTCAGGATTGAACACCTTAATGTCCTGAGTTGGGATGACCTTGGCTGGCTGCAGACACTCACCCAGTTGCTCTCACACTCCCTCTCCTCAACAAAGTACATGTAAGAAAATAGGATTGAAAAGTTTATGGGCTAAGACAAGGGAGATCACTCAACAATAACTATTAACAGGCAAAGCAGACTCTACACTGAGAAAATTAATTTAATTTGTTGCCAGTTAAAATGGAGTAAAATGGAGAGAATCAAATACACCTTTCCCCTCCTCTCCTTCTTCCCAGGCTCAGCTCAGCTTCTTCATTCCCAGCTCCTTGACCTCTTCCCTCACTAGTGATGCAAAGGAGATTGGGGCCAGACCATAGCAGCTCCTCTCTGCCACTCTGTCCTCCTCGCACTTTCCCCTTTATCTAGCATTGCTTCTTCCCGTAGGCTGCAATTCCTTTCAGGAGCCTGCTCTGGTGTAGTGCAGGGAAGTAAATACCTGTTCCACCATAGTATGCTGCAGGGGAATCTCTGTTCCAGTTCCTGGACCATCTCCTCCCTTCCTCTGACCTTGATGTTACTTCTGTTGTTTCTCACTCTTTTTGTCCCCTTCTTCACTGTCTGTACTGTCGATTTTTTTCTTCTTTCTTAAACATGTATTCCCCAAGTCTGGTGTCTAAAGCAACATGTTTCTCAGCCTTTCAGAGAGGAAAAATCCTGTCCTCCACAACAATCTGATAATAGTGCTCTGTAAATCAAACAGCTTCTAGAATTTCACTGTCATGGCAATCCAACAGCATGTAATGGAGATAACACAGACCAGTACCACAGCAGGAGTTCAGGAAAGTTCGTGCAAGTTTTGGAGTCTTTGGGGGTCTTTGGGTTTTGAATACAGGCAGATACGTAGGGGTGCATCTATGTGTGTGTTTGCATACAATGAAAAAGAGAAAACGTAAGGGAGAGGGTTTGAGTGCAAAACTTGTGATTGTGCACTCCGGTCAACAAGTTGCTCTTTGGCTCTGTTTAGGATGACTCCAACTATCTGTATCCAAGACAAATCTTCTCAGGATAGCTCAATCAGTGCCAAATGTCTCTTGATTTAGCAGCAGAGACAAAGCTATTGCCTGTACTATACTAACATTGGATTACTGTGTGTCTTGAGCACAAGCCCTACGAAGAGAGGCTGAGGGAGCTGGGATTATTTAGCCCAGAGAAGAGGAGGCTCAGGGGAGACCTTATTGCTGTCTACAACTACCTGAAGGGTGGTTGTAGCCAGGAGGAGCTTGGTCTCTTCTCCCAGGCAACCAGCACCAGAACAAGAGGACGCGGTCTCAAGGTGCACCAGGGGAAGTTTAGGCTTGAGGTGAGGAGAAAGTTCTTCACAGAGAGAGTTGTTAGCCATTGGAATGTGCTGCCCAGGGAGGTGGTGGAGTCACCATCCCTGGAGGTGGTCAAGAGGGGACTGGACGTGGCACTTGATGCCATGGTTTAGTGATGAGGTCTGTGGTGACAGGTTGGACTTGATGATCTTTGAGGTCTCTTCCAATCTTGGTGATTCTGTGATTCTGAGATTCTGAGTGGGCCCAAGGTATGGATAAAGTACTGAGTTTCAAGTAATAAGTTAGGAAGTGTTTTAAAAAATAATGAGGAATGACTCTATGGGAGAGGTCTGTTTTCTCAAACAAAGGCATTTGGAGCCATTCAAGATGCTCTGAGGTACCTAACATTCACTTAGTGCTGGGAAATGCAGCACAGAGCCTGTAGGGGATTTATTCTGGCATGGAAGCCAGGCACCCACTGGGCTGTCCTGTAGTGGCTGTAGTCACAACAGGGCCATATGTTTAGGCAATCGTATTTTACACTTGTTGGTTGATCACAGGTTTACATATTTTCTTTGAGGAATCTGTTTCAAATGCTGTTGCTTTTTATTTTTTCTATTTTCATCTTTTTCTATATAACTATTCAGGGAATTGCAATATTCTTGCTGAAAATGAGAAGCAGACACAGCTGATACATGTGAGAACAGCAAAACTGGACAAAAAATTAATGTATGTAAAAGGGAAACTGTTCCTAATATCATTAGTTTGGATTATTTTTACTTGCAAAGGAACTCCTCTTCTTTAAAAAAAAAATTCAGAGTCAACTAAATCTTTCTCCAACTTAATACTTTCTCACGATTCTCCAGTTCTATAAATTAAAAAACCCAATCATGACAATCATCCTTGCATTATACAATCACATTTTATTTTAATTTAGTGGCTTCTTTCCAAAGAAGGAAGTTAAGAAAAGAAAGCAACTTTATAGATAAATAGTGCTGTCCTGGGAGGAAACACTTTTTATACTTCCTTTGTATCTATATTTCCTAATCCTTTCCTCTTCCCCATTCCACTGACGGTAGTAAAAATTGAAGTTTCTGAAGTAATTTTGCATTTCCTTCCCAGGCTAATGGTGTTTTACTCCCTACAGAACTTATAATGTTGTGACTGATAGTGCAAGCAAGCTGTAAACCACAGCTAAAATTTGTGCCATTAAAACTTGTTCTTTGTAGGCATGTCATAATGATGAAATAGGCGACGATCTCACAAATGTCTTATTATGACTAGAGTCTTGACTAGAATATTGGTGTTCCAATGATTACATTGCTGTTCAAAAATACCCATCATTCTGAATGTGGGTCTTCTTCCCAGAAGGTGAGGGAGCCTTGATTTCAGCTGGGATGGACTCGCATAGCATTTGCATTGGCTCTTTGTTCAGACTATGTAGATAAACACACGCTTATGGTCCTTATTTTGCCTTCTGGAGCTCTTTGTAGGCACCTATGATCATTGAGAGTAGACAGAAGTATTGCATCATTTATAAGGCCTGTATTGCTCACACACTGAAAATGAGCTCACACACTGTGGGTGACAGGTGTCAGATGTAGGCAGATATGCCCTAGAGATGGGTGCTAAAATTAGGCACCCCAGACCTGGATATAGGCTGTTATATATTGAGGGAACAGAGGGGCCCCATATGTCTGCCGGATCCTTCCCACAGGGAAGTCTGATGCCTCCCTAGGGCCTGGGTCAGAGATATTACCAGAAGGCTGCCTAGTCTAGTACAGTCCTCTGATTATTATCATGTGATAGTTATGCAGGTGGGGAGCGATGAGGTTGCAACCAGAGGTCCAAAGGCAATCAAAAAGGACTTCAAGGGTCTGGGAGAACTGGTTGAGGGATCAAGGGTACAGGTGATTTTTTCATCAAAACCCTTAGTTGCAGGAAGGAATACTGAAAGGAACAGGAAAGCAGGTGTAATTAACAAGTGCCTCAGAGGCTGGTGCCACCAACAGAATTTGGGGTATTTTGATCTTGGGGAACTTTCTATGGCACCAGGTCTGATAGCAACAGATGGAGTACATCCATCCCAGAGCGGAAGAAAGATCTTAGCACATGGGAACGGCCTATCCTCCAGAGGGAAAAGGGTTCTAGGAAGGGAGTTGGCTGAACTCATTGACAGGGTTTTAAATAGATTTGAAGGGGGAATGGGCTGAAACCAGTCCCCCTCAGGACAGGAGTCTGAGTGTGGTAAGCTAATTGGTGGTGGAGTCACCATCACTGGAAGTGTTTAAGAAGAGACAGGATGGGGCACTTTGTGCCATGGTTTTGTTGATTAGATGATCTTGGGTGATAGGTTGGACTCAATGATTTCGAAGGTCTTTTCCAACCTTGTTAATTCTATTCTATTCTATTCTATTCTATTCTATTCTATTCTATTCTATTCTATTCTATTCTATTCTATTCTATTCATATAAAAATGGTGATATCATCATCTTTATCATCAGCTTAGCAAAGAAAAACCTGCATATAACTCTGGCTCATGGACTCTGAGTAAGTGGGCTCAGATAAAGGACAAAGAGAGGACACATTTGTCCTCAGTGGCTATGTCTACACAGCAAAATGCATTTTTTTCCAGTTGATGTAAAATAGTCATAGCTGGGGCTGTAGTGATGGTGGGACTGGGGCAGCAGCTGTAGACAGCCACATAGGTTGATGGGAATGATCCTTGAGTTGTATCTCCCTTGAGTGAATCAGTTGCTTTGTTTCAAAAGAAAGATGGAGATCTTATTACTGCTTGTGAATTAGCTTAGGAACATTAGATAAACAAGAATGTTTGGGGGGGGATGCCAAGATATCTGGCAATGTAAGAGTAACTATTATTCCCTAAATTATTTCCCTCTATGAATAATGTGCTGTCTGTGGTGGAGTCCTCCTGAGAGACTTGTCCTGGACTGACTAACTAAGTTAGGCCTAAAAGTGGGTCTGGATTTAACTGGAGGTGCACTTTGGGCTCCACAGTCCTTTAATGAATCTAATTACGAGGACATTCATCATGTGATACTGTTTGTATTTGGTATTGGGCAGGAACTTTACGGGCCTGAATCCCATTAATACAAAATGCACTCAAAAAACAGTGACAGGATTATCCTGCTATCATAAACTAATGTCTTTTGGGACTTACGAGTCACTGTGAGCAAATGGAATAAAAATGAAATGTAACAATGCTGTGTTAATTGGCAAGGCTTTTGCAGGATGAATAAATATGCTTTCATACAAATACAAACAGTGCCAGGCACAGGGGAGGCTGATGCCTATTTAGTATCTACAGGCTATAAAGGAAAACTGCCTGGTCTGAGCCTGCCTCGTCACACACCTTAGAAGCTGAAACGGAAGTAGCATAGTGAAATCCTTCAGAATACTGGAGCTCCAGTAAGAACAAGCACCTCCCAGTGTCAAATAACACAAAGAAATGCTAATAGTCAACAGTGAAATACACCTTTATCCAGTCCTCCTCAAAAGGCAGTGACTGGTTTGAGTAAAGCTCAGTCATATCTAGAGCTTTTCCAAGTTGCTAATGTGCATAAGAGCTGTCTGGCAGATGTGGAATAAATCCAAGACAAATGCAGGACATGCTGGATGGGCTGCATGTGTAGGGCAAGGGGCAGTGCTCAGGCTGCTTGTCTGTTGCTTCTCTCTGGTGGTGCCAGGTGAAAGTGAGTGGTCAGACAGGGCACCCCAGAGGAGATGGGTCTGAGCTGTCATATGTCTGGTGACCCCAGATATACAGCCTTTGACCTGTGGCAGGGCTACCAGATATCCAGAACTCACAAAAAAACCCCAACCAACCACCACCAACAAAAACCCCACAACAACAAAACCCCCAACAACAAACCAAACCAACAAACAAACAAACAACCCCCCCCACCAAACCAAACAAAAAAATTCCCCCCAAACCCCCAACATAAATATATCAAAACATGCCTAAAGGGAACCTTTCAGCAGAAAGAAGGGAAGACGTTCAGAAAAATTTGGAATAGCTTGCTGTGTGCTCGACTGGCTGCAGACAGTGACATGAAACAGATCTCAACTATTTTTTTTTTCCTTTTTTTTTTTTTTTTAAGGCTGGAACAGTTCTTTTTTGTACATTGTTAGTTTTTGTAAGCTTGCAAATGTAAAAAAGCGATCAAAGTACCAGTTTGTTCATTAATAACGTGCTCTCGCACTGAGCAGTGATTCCTGATTGCAAAATGGGTAGCACTCAGCCCGCCTCTCTGATTGGCTTTAGGGAGGCTGAATGCATGGCCTTATTTCACTGCAAAGCCCTGGCAGACTTTGCACATTAAAATTCTAAACTGTCTAAGTAGGTGTGAAACTAATTTTGTGTTTATTTTTTAAAAACCGCCTATAATCATTTAGGGCCATCCACTTCACTTTGGGAGGCCCTTACCTAGCTGCAGGTGGGCCCAGGGAGACAATAAAGCCCACCTCAGAGAGGATCATTTTTTTGAATATCATAACCTGAATATTTATAGCTTCTGGAATCGTTGTAGCTACTTATCCACATTTCCAGCCACAACTTTTCTTAATAAGAAGGGCTTTGAAAAACTTGCTAAATCTGGACATAAAAGGAAGCAGAAGTTTTCCTAGTGCAGTGGAATTTTTTAAAAGTCTCATAGTAACTTTATTGATGAAACAAGGAAGAAAGCACTTTTCCACCAGACTTTGCAGAGCTTATTTACAAAACACAAGATGTTTTTGCCTCGATGTGTAGGCAAGGCAAAGTCATGATGAGGTTTCCTGCAGAGTGAGGACATTGATTGTGGCTAGTTGTTTCATCAGCGTGTTATCTTATTCCCTTGCTTGTGGTGTTCTCACACGTTTACAAGAGACAAACCTGAAGGGGGTGGGGAGAAATTTCTTTCAAAATGAGATGAAAGAAGTCAGAGGTATTTTTGAGTTTTAAAGTTTTATCCAACTTGTGAAAATGTATGCTACACCCCACTCACATTAATGTAAGTGTGTGTGCAAATCATCTTGTGCGTTTGTAATGCCTGTCTTGACTCACACTGCTCTGCAGTTCCCTTAGTCACTGACAGAGCTCCAGTTCTTGAAAACTGGTCAGTGAGTTCCATCGAGCACTGAAATCGTGCTGGCTGACTGGGGTCCACCCTCAGATTCAGACCCTTGATTTTAAGCATCTAAATAAAAGTGCCTGCACTTAAACTAGAGAGCTAAGATTCTTTTCCTGTTGGTGGAGAAGTGGAGAGCTTGGCCGGGATTCATTTACCTAAGTGTGAGTGTCTAATGTCATGTGAGATTGCCAAGTGTCTCCACCAGGTTCCTTCTGGTTCCTCAGAGGGGTTCAGTTCACCTGTAGGTGGGCCCTGTCCCTATCTGTCAGCGCAGTGTAGGTGATCTGGGTATCCCAGACCATGCCAAGTGGCACAGATATGTTAAGAACGGAATAGAATAGAATAGAATAGAATAGAATAGAATAGAATAGAATAGAATAGAATAGAATAGACCAGATTGAAAGAGACCTTTGAGATCATCGAGTCCAACCTATCATCCAACACTATCTAATCAACTAAACCATGGTACCAAGTACCCCATCCAGTCTCTTCCTAAACACCTCCAGTGATGGTGACTCCACCACCTCCCTGGGCAGCCCATTCCAATGGCCAATCAGTCTTTCTATGAAGAACTTCTTCCTAAGGATAGGAACTGCACTTTTTAGGGTTCAAGCCTGGAGCTACAGCCTAGCCTCAGTCATTTTACATCAGTGTACTGCAGTATGCACATGATACATGATCTTCGCTTCTGCTACTGTGTATTCTGTGTTATTTCTCAGTGCTGCTCTTCAAGGATTTTTGAGATGTCAGACCCCTGGCTGTGCTCTTTCCCATCACCTATGTAATGGCTGCATGTAGCTCTGGGAAGATAGAAACAATGGCTTTATCAACAGTGTCTCAACTAGACAAAGTAAGAGAAAGTATTAATGATTAGCATGTAGTTACGTTAATGTGTGAATCGTGCACATAAATATGACACATCTACTATACTGAAACAGGCATGTCTGATAACTAAGTTTATTCTTAGTATTTATTTATTTCTTAGATTCCAAAGATCTGAAGATGAAGGGGCAGCCAGAATATAGTTGCTAAGTAATTGTTGTCCCCTTTCAGCATAAAAAAATGACAGAACTACGGGTAAGAATGAAGAAAAAAATTAGTGCCACTAGCTATATTTTAGAAACAGAGCCAAATTTTTGAAGATCCTGCAGCTAACAACTTCATTGTCCTCTGCAGGGACAGGAGGATTAAAACTGTTTTTGCAAATGTGGCCCTTCTTTCTCAGAGATATGAAAAGAACTCTCCACCACTAAACGGGGTGGCTTTAGCTATTGAATGAGGTTTTCAACTTAGAACCAGCAGGCTGTAAATCAGTCTGCGGAAGCTGCAGTTCCTTATTGTGAATGATAGGAGCTAGGAAGCATTGTAGTACTGTGAAAATGCTATTACCTAGGTATGCTTAATACACTACTATGTGTGTTGATGTTTATAATACTGTGTGTGCTTGTGTCATTACTACATTACTACATCTTTAAGTATAGGGACTAAAAGCTGAAGTATCACAGAAGTAATGACTGAAAATGCTGAAAATAGAGTGAGTTGGCAATGCCATTCTCTGTCCCATGAGTAAACAATTGCTCTGGAGGCTATCTGCCAATACTTTAATAGCTTTTGCCATAAGGTATTAAACCCCAACAAACCTCTCTCTCCAACCATGAGGTCTTCTTTCCTTCAAGGCAAATCTTCCAGATAGTAGACTGTGAGCCAGATCCTGCTGCCTTTGTATCCAGAAGGAGGAAGCTTTAGTTCTTTAATTAAGCAATCCAAGTCCTTTTTATTTTTTTTTCCACAGTGTTGGAAAAATAAAATAAAAAAGACTGATTGATTATAACAACAAGCTGAACACCAGATGTTTTATGAATATATGGTTTCCCCAGCCCACACCCATGTGCATGTAAGAGAAAAAGAAAAGCAAAAGACTGTTTATAATTGTCAGAATATTAAAACCTTTGCTTATTCAATGTTCTTTCTTCACTGGCCTGTTCAGGCAGCCAAGAAATTGATTTATGACACAGACCATTCATTGCTTGAGTTTTGCTTTCCAAACTTGGTAGAAGTATTTCATGGCCATAGTCAGATGTCTTTCTTTATGTAAATTTTGATAATTTGGAGGCTATCTTTAAACCAGTTCCTGAAACCGCAGGCCATAATAACTCACTTGGTTTCATGTGCTCTGCTCAGTCCCATCAAGACAAATTGCTAGGTTTGGCATCCTTTGCCAAAAGTGAGGAACATTCCCTTCTCCTGTTACATAACACTGAGACACTTGAGAGGGAGAGATGGGAACCAAGGCTTGCTGAGTAGCAGGTATTCTGCGGCTTTGGGGCTTTCTGCCATACTTTAGAGTATCATTTATGGAAATCAAAATACTGTTCTCCTTCAAATTTGTGAATGCAGCTATTACCAGCGCATCGGCCTTTCCCTGAATGAAAGGCTGTGAACCAAAGATTTCCTGCTGTACCCATACAAACACTTCCGTTTCTTTTAAAGGATTTTTTGTTTCAGCAATGCTAGGTTGGTCCAAGAACGTATGAAAAAGAAAGCCCATCATGCTGCCTCATAGCTTCTATAAAAATCTAAGCTTATTTTTCCAGAGCTGCCAAAGAGCAAAAAGGATTCACTTCTACCTTTAACTCCTTGGATGTCAAGGTACCTGAAATTGACTTTTTACTGCCATTATGAGTTTCATGGGTTTATTGTTTCACCTCATTTGATAGTGTTTCAAAACACACTTCAGATTTCACAGGTGGGTTTGAGTCTGGTGCAACCACACGTCAAGGACAGACGGCAAAACTGGAAGGTATGCATCAGTGGGAAACAGCAGTCTCCCTGTGCAAAAGCCACTGTTTGCTTCAATCAGGCTCCTGGGCTGTTGCAATCTGCACTTTGCACATGTGCTCATGTTGGTATGACCAACATGAGAAATGCCATGACTGCCTTGTTTGAATTGTGAGATGAGGACAAAAGAGCCACACTAAATACTCTCTTTTTCTGATTGAGCTCTTCTGCAGCAGTTTTTATGTTCTGTGTATTTAAATTAAGATAACTCCCTTAGTATTTCCCCCCAACTTAAATATACAGAGATATGTGTGTGAGTTCATCTTGCTTTCAGAGAGGAATGAGGCTTAAGCCATCACATAATGAAGAGTATGTCCATATGTCTTGCTTTTTCCTTCTCTTAATAACTTTTGAACTAGTTACTATGTGACAGCCAAAATGAGCAAGCAGGAGGTCCCAGAAACCCTGACTTCTTACACATTTTGTGGAAATTGATGGCTGCAGAGGCAAAGGAGACCCAAATAAGAGCTGCTACAGAAAGAAAAGCCAATTAACATTTGAAGGGTTTGCAGATGCCCAGTCTGCACACACTGCTGGCTGCAGGACAGCATGTGTGGCTGCTTTTTTGACCAAAGAGCTGACGGACGTGGGAGACATTATAGGGGACTGTGGAGAGATCATGGAGTGGGTATGCATGAAGAAACAAGTCTAGTTCATCCCACTGCTCACTGGAAACATTATGTATATATCTGTATGTGTTTAGCATGATTAAAATCTGAATAGATTTTACTTGCACTACTGAGGGCAGTGAGAGCTGATTTCTCCTGCTATTTAGTTTGCAATGGCCAGCTGAGTATCTTTGTATTTTCTTAGTCAGTATTTTCTTAGTCAGTATTTTTAACAGAGGAAAACAGAAGAGAGGATTCCAAGTCATTTCTAGGAATTAAATATTTTGTTAGTTTACTGGCCTTCCCAAACTAGACTCCCAGTCTTCATTCTAATGGACAGCAAGTTGCTTTTCTTCCCTAGTGCAGATATAGAGTGAAGATTCTGTCAGCACACTTATTCTCAGTAAGGCCATCACACAGATGATAAAGTTCCACTGCAGTCTATAATTAGAAATGTCTGATAATGCTTAAATATTTATCACTTTCCACTTAAAAATAGAAGCACCAGGATTATCTTTTACAAACAAAAATATTACAGTCCTTGATATTAAAATGCTAAATATATATATATATATATACTGTAGCCTAGAGAAAATACAGTGTATTTTTAGCCCTTTTACTAATAATTTTGGTTTCTTGTTGAAATTTTATTTCTATTCAAGAAAGTGTCACTGAACCAAACTTAGCAGGTTGAATTTTAGTATAAGGTTTGCAAAAATACTGATCATCCATGATAATAAGCGGAAATTAATCTCTTCCTTTTTTTTTTTCTGCTGTATTTTCCCTCCTAATCAGCACTGAAGAAAACCTTGCAAACTAAGATGTGGATTAATTTTGAGCATCTGATGGTAGTGTACATGATCTTTCTATAAGCACTGTATTATACAAATCTATAGATAATGTCCTGTAATATTGTCACTGAAAACAAGAGTCAAAGATTTCAGCAGCTGACATGCTAGGTGGCTAGTACAGGCCAGTTCTTCAGTGTCACCTCTGCTAGAAGTTCCCATCTCCTCTGTTCTTGTTTAAACATCCATTGAATTGTGCTCCAATTCAAATCTTTGCAAGTATCTTGGTTTAAGAAATTCGTACATAATTTTTGGTGGTGGGGACAGTGATAAGAAAATGCCTTGGACTGGAAGCATAGTTTCCCTTTAGGCTCTATTGTTTGAAGAAAATGAGACACCTACAAAGTGAAAACTTTTTATGGGTTAAGTCACACACTTTGTCAAGGAAAGGGTAGTGAGCAGCTATGCTTGTACCACTGACACCTCTGTGAGTCTGCGCAGTGTTAAGCTGTGAGGGCAGAGCCACTACAACCAGCTTCGGGAGGCCCACTCAATAATGCTTCCCCAGACAGGTTCAGAAGCCAAGCAGGAGGCTCAGCATGTCATGGTACATCCCACCCACAGGTGACACCAATAAAACACACCTCCATCTTATCAGTGACTTCCCATTGAGGAGGAGAAAGTGTGTTCAGTGAAGAGTTAGGGTTAGATCTTGGGAGATTTAGAAGTAGAGCTCACTTTGTGCATCAAGATACTTCTGATTTCACTGAGACCTGCTTCCGAAATCTCTGCAAAACCATTGCTAGAATTTTCTGTTTGCCCAAAATTCTCAAAGCTATTCAGGTATCAAGCTCCCTGTAACTCATTTTCTTCTGTGTAAAGAAATATCCTAGAGTTCTGCCCTATGTCATGGGAGCTAAGGTGTTAAATGCAGTGGAGCCCCCATGGCTGTGGGCAGAGGGGCTCTATGCATTTCAGGTGTGTTTTCCGCTTGCTCGCTTTGATCTCAGGTGAGAAAATAGCCTTTAAATCCCAGATTTTCTACTGATTTAATCTGAATTCACACTGGAATACACCAAAATTCCTACAAAGTTACGTTTATCTGTGTTAAATGCTGCTCTCAGTAGCAAAATGTGGATTTAGGGAGCCCACCTCTATTACAACATCTCAAAACCTGCAACTGCTGAATTGACCGTGCTCCAAAAATATTTTATCTAGTATTTTGTCTGTATGAAGGCTAAGAAGTGGACAACGTACCCATGAACAGCTGAGATTTTTACTTTTTCTTTTAAACTGAAGAGTGGAAAATGCATGAAATATCAGACAGTTTGGCAGTTAAAGCAGACAGAAGACAGAAAGAGGGATTGTGATGTAATAAATATACAAGGGGAAGAAATACTTCTTTCTCTGCTTTTTCCACGCACAGAAACATTTAGATACAACTTTCCCTTTTGTTGAAATGCACCTATGTCAAATGCATGAGGAACCTGATAATGACACTAGTACTAACAAAAGAGGAAGCTTGAGAGCCTAAAACATGCACAGGGTGATTTCAGATTTATTTTACACAAACCAGAGAGTATCGGCCAAAGATAATCCCTGTCACAGAAAAGAGACGGTGTTTGTCATTCAAATATAAAACTATGCTAAATATAGCCTACTTTATTATAAACTTTATTCTTCAGAGATGTAATTATGTAGCTCCTTATGAGGTACAATAGTGTAGTCCAAAGGCAAAAGCACCTTTCAAAGCTGATCGCTTTCATTAGGATGCATTTCATTATTCTCAGTGTCTAAATTGGCAGGATAATGAGGCAATTATTTTGATTCCCTTCATTAAAGGAAAATAAGAATATAAAAATAGCAAAGCAATTGGAGAACAACCTTTTGGGGAGCCAGGCCTATGATGCTTTGGCTTTTAAAGCCACACAGGGAGGAGTATCTGCATCTTCTTCCATTCAGACACATAGCCCTTGGACGTGTCCACCTTTTGTGCAACAACTTGGAGCTCAATGCAATATGAAGACCTGAGGGCAGTTGCATGAGCAGTGCCTGAATGGAGGAAATCTCCATCACTCCTGTGGAAGCTGGGCTGTTATTCAGCCAGAGTGGAAAAAAATCCCAGAAAGGTCAAAAGGAGGAGAGCTTGCTCTCCTTTAGATTCAAATTGTAATGATAAATGTAATGGCTAACTGTGCATTCAAATAACTTTACATATAGCTCATCATGTCTGGGATCTTGGTTAGGACTTTCTATTAGGGAACTGAAGCCTAATGACTGAGTAACATGGTCCTTGAGACAGGCCTGCAGAAATTGATCTGTTTGGAATTAATGTGGATTGGGTGACTAAAAAGAGGTTTATAGTCCAGATACCTGTAAAGCAAAGGTCATTCTTTAAGTCCAGTCGTGGTGGCTCCCATTTGCCATGCAAGGAAGAACAGCTTTCCACAGAAAACTCATGTGTTTGCTAGGCTGGTTTTGTGCTCTGGCATATTGAAGGACACATATTAGGCTCACACACCGAGTGAAGCAAAGGGAAGATCGGAACATTAGCTTCCCACATTGGACAATATTTGTAAGCCACATGCCTCCTTCAGTTTGTGGATTGTTTCACATCTTCTTCACTATCAGTTTACCTCCTTCTTTATCAGTTTGTGACAGAAAGACTTAGATGAGCTGATTTGTAACTTCTGTATGTTCTCCTCATTTTTTTGTGCCAAGTCAAATCTGCCAAATCTAATTCACATTAAAGAGCCTTTTCTGTTTGAAATGGATTTAACTTTTTTTTCCCCCTGAAAATAAATTATTTATTAAGAAAAAAAATCTATTCACTTGGCCACCCTGTTGTATAGCATTCCTGGATACATTACAGAGGAGCAATATATTCTCCTCAGTTCCTGGGCTCCTTGTTCAGTGCATTTTTTGAAGTGAGCTTGATGGTTTAATTCCATATTAGTCAAAGAGTGTGATTAGAGGGCCAAACAGTGAAATATTAATTTTCCATCTGCATAAGCCCTTGAAATAAGAGGTGTGAGCAAGCTGAATTCTACAGGACAGAAGTGCAAAGGGAGAGATTCAGCCAGGCAGTAGCATAAGCTGCCAAGTGTTCCGACTGGAATAAGAGAGGAATCTCTCTGGCTGTTAGTACTAATCCTCCCAGAACTACAGTTTGCCGATGGCACTGCCAATCATTCTTACTTTTTTAGTGTACAGTTTTCCCATATGCCTTTATTTAGTATTTATTTTCTGTTTAAATGAAACCATTATAAATTACTTTTGAGGCTATGGATCTTCCTGTTTAAGACCTGCTATGCCAAGTCCTATATTCCAAAAGTCATGGCAGACTGGGGAAGTCCCCATCAGACTGGAAACGGCAAACATTGCTCCCATTTTCAAAAAGGGTAAGAAGGAGGAACCAGGGAACTACAGGCCAGTCAGTCTCACCTCTGTGCCCAGAAAGATCATGGAGCAGATCCTCCTGGAGGCACTACTGATTCAGAAGAATAGTGAAGAGGTGATTTGGAACAGTCAGCATGGCTTTGCCAAGGGCAAATCCTGCCTGACAAACCTGGTGGCCTTCTATGAACAAGT
Organism: Colaptes auratus; assembly: GCA_015227895.2. Lineage (NCBI taxonomy): Eukaryota > Metazoa > Chordata > Aves > Piciformes > Picidae > Colaptes > Colaptes auratus. Next base: position 89,663,921 of record CM037631.1, on the reverse strand, counting down.
GACAGCATTAATAGATGAGGGGCGAGCAACTGATGTCGTTTACCTGGACCTGAGCAAAGCCTTTGACACTGTCCCACACCACATCCTGGTCTCCAAACTGGTGACACATGGGTTTGATGGGTGGACCACCAGATGGATAAAGAACTGGCTTGATGGCCGCACCCAAAGAGTGGCTGTCAACGGGTCCATGTCCCAGTGGAGGCCAGTGACAAGCGGAGTCCCTCAGGGATCAGTCCTGGGACCTGTCTTGTTCAACATCTTTGTGGGTGACATGGACAGTGGCATTGAGTGCACCCTCAGCAAGTTTGCTGATGACACCAAACTGTGTGGTGCAGCAGACACGCTAGAGGGAAGGGATGCCATCCAGAAGGACCTTGACAGGCTGGAGAGGTGGGCACAAGCCAACCTCATGAGCTTCAACAAGACCAAGTGCAGGGTCCTGCATCTGGGTCGAGGCAATCCCAGGCACAAATACAGGCTGGCAGTGACTGGCTGGAGAGCAGCCCTGAGGAGAGAGACTTGGGGGTGCTGGTGGACAAGAAGCTCAACATGAGCTCTCAATGTGACCTTGCAGCCCGGAAAGCCAATCAGATCCTGGGCTGCATCAGGAGAAGTGTGGCCAGCAGGTCAAGGGAGGTGATTCTCCCCCTCTACTCAGCTCTGGTGAGACCCCACCTGGAGTACTGCGTCCAGTTCTGGAGCCCCTATTACAAGAGGGATCTGGAGGTGCTGGAAGGTGTCCAGAGAAGGGCCACGAGGATGATCAGAGGGCTGGAGCACCTCTCCTATGAGGACAGACTGAAGGAGTTGGGGCTGTTCAGTCTGGAGAAGAGAAGGCTCCGAGGTGACCTCATTGTGGCCTTCCAGTATCTGAAGGGGACCTACAAGAAGGCTGGGGAGGGACTTCTCAGGCTATCAGGTAGTGATAGGACTAGGGGGAATGGAATGAAGCTGGAGGTGGGGAGATTCAGGCTGGATGTGAGGAGGAAGTTCTTCACCATGAGGGTGGTAAAGCCCTGGAATGGGTTGTCCAGGGAGGTGGTTGAGGCCCCATCCCTGGAGGTGTTTAAGAGCAGGCTGGATGAGGCTCTGGCCAGCCTGATCTAGTGTAGAGTGTCCCTGCCCATGGCAGGGGGGTTGGAACTAGATGATCCTTGTGGTCCCTTCCAACCCCTGACTGAAACTATGAAACTATGAAAAGTGCCATGGCCTGATGTTACCACGATGCTCTAGTAGACATCTGCCTAACAAGAACATTGTTTCTGAGGGAATTTGTTCAAATAGGAAACGTGAGAAGTTTCACATATCAACAGAGTAAATGTGTGAGAAAAAATACAGAACAAGTGTCTTTGTAGAGTTTTTTCCTCCTGCATTTTAGACCACTGCAGAACAACTGGAACCATGGAGGTTGCCACAATTTTGCAAAACAAAGGCCCCTATTTCTTTTCAGCTTGAAACCACCTGATCTTCATCTAAACCTGGGAGGTTGATATTCTCTTTGTTCTCCACTTCAATCAATTAAATGTACGTGCACAGCTTTTTTGAATCTTCTTGCAGATTACTTAGGACACCAGAAGGATATTCCAAACTGGTGGTCACTGAATTCTTTTACTTAAATCAAAACATTCTGTGGAAATTTGAATTTAACCATCTTTTCTTTCCTCAAGACTGATAATAAGCAGACTTATAATCTAAAGAAGTACCGTATCTCTTTCCAATACAGTGTAAAGGCAGAACCACATCATATATTTAGGCTAGATGGTAGAGGCCAAATTCAGTCCTCTGCTACATTCTTTGGGATCATATTGAATTCAATGAGAACCACCTGCACAGAGAATTTGACCCCAAAATGAAAGCCGGGCCACAGATTTGATTTGAATTACTTGACTTAGATGCTGGGGATGGGGGGGGGGGGTGGGGTGGCAGTATTTTTTTGAGTAGTTGTAATAGTAATAATAAGGATAGGATATTTCTTTATGGCATATGTAAGAAGATATTTAAAAATACTTTTGGAAAGTAGTGATGAGACATTGTGCCATACCATCTCTTAAAAACATGCCATTTTCTTGTGGTGTATCGGAGCCACTGTCTTTGAAAGCAGTGCTTTTTGGTGCCAGATGACTCAGAAATTCACCTAGCAGCAGTTACAAGTGGGTGAAGTCTTGTTAAGAAGCAGAACATTATCTGGTCTGCATTGGTTTAAGCCAACCAGTACACGCACCACACACCATGGCTAAATTGCTTTTAATGTCCTGTTTAATGATGAAATGTTTGGGTTAAGGAATTTGCTTTCTGCATGAAGTTAAAAACTATGACAATTTTCTTATAATAGTAGTCTCAAAAACCCCAAACCCTAAACAAAACAAACAGACAAACAAAAAATAGAGACGATTTCTCGATGGTTTAAGCCTACATTTAATTAGCTCTAGTGCAGCTAAGAGGATGGCTGGAGAATTTGGTGTAGTATTTCTTGAGTTTTCCTTAATTTCCTCAATTAATCATGGTACTAATGAAGAATAAACATTCCATTATTTAAGATACAACTGACTATGTGCTTGTCAGTGAGCAGCATGACTTCTGAGCAACACGACTATCTCCAGTTCATGTTCCTTCTAAACGAATAGTCCCCTGGTGGCAGCAACATCAGGTTGTTAGAAGTTAAAAGAAGTACTCTTGAAATATTTCAAATACTCTCATGTACTTGAAAATGAAACACTCATTTAATAAGAGTGTAATCTTGAACAATGGAAAGTGTGAGTGATTAAAACATGTACACGAATCTTTTGAAATATGATTTCTCTCTCCTTCTCTTTCTTTGTCCCCTTTGTAACCAGAAAAAAAAATATATATAAAAATAAAGGAGTCCATTTTACAGGCAGCTGAGAGATGTGTACTTAAAACTTAGTGACTAGATGCCAAAGATATTTTCAAGGACATGGGAGACATTGACTTAAACCAAGGACTGAAACCACTAGAACATGTTCTTAGACGCATTCTCACTCCCTTTCTTCTTTTCTGCTCCTTCAGTTCCTCCTCTTCTCTAAAAGTGTTTGATTAAATAGAAGAGCTCTCTTGCTTTTTGAACAGTTACTCATTTAGGGCCAGAGCAGACACCTTTTCTTAGAATGAGTAGTACCCTTCTCCACAAGAGTCCTTATGATTGCAATAGTTCTAATGGCAGTGTACAGTGTTCCTTCAAAGTAACAGTATTCTAGCCATTAAAACACATAGCTGCTGTAAAGTCACCTATACAAGATGTTTCCATTACGTATTGCACGTGTACACACTATCAAAGTTGGTTTGGACATCAAAAGCTGTGTCACTCCAATAAAAAGAGATATCATGAGCTGAGCAAGCTTTCCCAAGACCCTGAATGTAACTGAATAATCAGACTATGTAAAAACATGAATGGCAAAGTAGTACTGATACCAAAGGAAGCTCACTTTGGTAAATGCTGTAACTCCTCTAGTCCAAGCTTCCAAATGGTGTAGACATTTTCCCCATGCAGATTAGAAGTTTCAGTATGGACCTACCTCAAAGCATATGGCTTGACTACATGTGAAGCAACTTGATCCAAACACTTTGTGAGTGAAGTCCACAGGCTCCCAGAGCACAACCTTTGTTTCATTATCAAAGGATACTTTGCATCTCCAGATTTACGGTGTTCCTGTGGTGTGGTATAGAAGGTAGTGGAGCAAGCTTTGGGTGACAGAATGACTGAACTCAGAGGGCATCCACCCTCTAGGCAATTTGGCTGGGCTTGGGATCAGCATACAGATGATTTAGGTCATGGTACACCCCAGTGAGGCTACTTGTCCTTCACTTGACAGCTACTTTTGAGCTCTGGCTCTCATCCTTGGTTTCTACCTGAGTTGTACCGGAGCTGTGCCTGTGGCTGGTCTTGTGTGTCCCAAATTTGGACCTTGATCCTGATCCACTGATTTGACTTTTTTTGCTCAGATTACACCTGGGTTCACCACTATGGATTTGCAGAGTGATTAACAGGCTCTCAGCAGATGCTGGTCACCATGCCCAGACCTATCCTGCCCTGCAAAGGTGCTGTGGAGATGTGTCCTTCATCAGGCAGGCTGACCCATGACTCCCAGGCTGCCTTCCTTCTCACTGTGGTCTGTTCTCATTGCTTCCTGGCCCACAGCATGTGGCTGATGCCCCTCACCTGTGGACACTGGCGCCACATCTGATCTTCAACCTTGTATTGGCCTCTTAACAAAAACAGAAACCCAGATGCTTTTGGACCTTCTGACCTACTTTATGTCATCACTTTAAGGGGAATAAGTTCTACTCTGGAAGGGTCTGATTCTCTTGATTAAAAAGTGAGTCTAGAAAAAGTCCATCAAACATAAGTATGCACTTTGTAGCTTTTGATATTTGGACAGATGAGTCACACTTATGGTGTCTGTACCTGCCTCTGACCAACAGTTGGTCTGATTGTATCCTATATTCACCTTTAAATTTTTAGGTTACTATACATTCTTCATTGAGGCAAAAGTTGTCTCTTACCATATGGCTCTATAGACCACAGCACTATATAATACCCTACCAACCTGGGTATTTGGATGCTACTGTAATACAAACTATATTAATTTCAGCATTACATAAAAAATTTACTAGACTAGACTAGACTAGACTAGAATAGACCAGATTGGAAGAGACCTTCAAGATCATCATGTCCAACCCATCATCCAACACCACCCCATCAACTAAACCACGCAACCAAGCACTCTATAAAGTCTCCTCCTGAACACCTCCAATGATGGTGACTCCACCACCTCCCGGGCAGTCCATTCCAATGGGCAATCACTCTCTCTGTATAGAACTTCTTCCTAACACCCAGCCTAAACCTCCCCTGGCACAGCTTGAGACTGTGTCCTCTTGTTCTGGTGCTGGTTGCCTGGGAGAAGAGACCAACCTCCTCCTGTCTACAACCTCCCTTAAGGTAGTTGTAGAGAGCAATAAGGTCACCCCTGAGTCTCCTCTTCTCCAGGCTAAGCAACCCCAGCTCCCTCAGCCTTTCCTCGTAGGGCTTGTGTTCCAAACCCCTCACCAACTTTGTTGCCCTTTTCTGGACATGTTCCAGCAAGTCAACATCCTTCCTAAACTGAGAGGCCCAGAACTGGACACAGTCCTCAAGGTGTGGCCTAACCAGTGCAGTGTACAGGGGCAGAATGACCTCCCTGCTCCTGCTGGCCACACTGTTTCTGATACAGGCCAGGACGCCATTTGCCCTCCTGGCTGCCTGGGCACACTGTAGGCTTATGTTCAGCCTACCATCGACCAGTACCCCCAGGTCCCTCTCTGCCTGGCCACTCTCCAGCCACTCTGACCCCAGCCTGTACTAGCTCTCTGTGTCTAAAATTATACTGAAGTAAAAATCTGATCCCAGAAGAGCAATACAATTTAGTAAAAATCTGAATGAATACCTCCCCCCTCATCTGAGATATTGAAACCCTTTGTGCAGTCTTATCAGATTTGCCATATCTATTTCCAGGAGGGTTGTGGTAATAGGAAAGAGCTTGGTTAGTGAATCAAAGAATCTGTGACTCAATGTGTTCTAGCAATAATTATTAGTATACTTTTTAATCTCTGCAAACTGATATATTCTCTTTCCATAGCCTCCTTTGGGTCAAGCTAAAGCAATCAATATATTCAGAGACGATGACATTAGTATAAACACCAGTGTGTCTGCTTTGAGTGGACAGTTTTCTCTACCATGAAGAGTCAGATTTCTAAATCTGAGGGTCTCATTGTCAGTCAGCATTTGGTCAGCACATCATCTCTTTGTGTTTGCTGCATTTGGTGACTTGTTTGTTGCCTGATTGAGATATTCATGACAAGAGTAGTTCAGAATTTTAAAAGCAGATTTTGGAAGTTAATTCATAGCACAAAAAAAGCCCCAGCCACATTTGGGAAACTTCAGAGAGGGTAACAGATCTCATATTTGAGCTACAGACAGCTTCTTTTGCTTGATCATACTTACCTATCAAGCTGTGTTTGATTTTAAGCCCTTGTCCTGGGAACTCATAGGTTTCAATTCCGAACAGTCTTTTCTTTGTTTTCATGCTTCTGGAATGTGAGCATGGATCCTAAAAGTCCCATATGGCTATAAATGTGTCCAAAACTCAGCTACTGGAGGGCTGTGATGTTTTCTTTGCCTGCTAGTAGTATTCAGCATGCAGGTATGATTTTGCTTTATAAAAGTTCCACGCATGGATTAATGAGTTAACCTAAATTAGCAGAAAAATAATTGGCAGAATCGCCTGCCTCTTGCTAGCCTGCGGGTTGGGTGCACATGAATGCTCTCAAATCTGCATCTCCCACATGGCATCCCACTGCTGTGCCCACTTGAGTCAAAGGACAAGAAGCAAGTACTTCTTTGAAGTACTACCTTAAACAAGAGATAAGGAATAGTAAACTTAACTGAAGCCTAACTGATGGCAAACAATTCTGTCTTCTCGTGCACAACAAGCAGTTGCCGAAACTGTCTTTCAACCTGTGTAATGCAATCATGACAGCAATCAACCAAGCCCAGTCTCTTTTTTCGCTCTTCCCATGTTATTCTTTTACTTCAGCAGATCTTCCCTATAAAGCTGAGTGATAAGACTGCAATTGCATCCATGTTTCAGAAGAAACAGTGCACAGGGTAATGACAGGTTTCATCACCATAGCAGTGGTTGTAAACAGTTCCCAGGCTTCCTGTTCCTGAATGATATTGCAGTGGCTTCCTGCAATTACACAATATATTGTCATGCAGATTAGCTACGGGTCACTGCTAGGGGATAGGAAACTTCAGAGGTTTCTGTGGAACCTGTCAGGTTGGCAGATCTAACATAATGTTGGGATCCCCTCCAGCATTCCGCTTCATAATCCACACAGATTATTGCAGGCTGTCTCTGAGAAGGGAGTGTAAAACAAGTTGTACTGTTCCCCTGAGGAAATGCCCTGATGCCTCTTTTAGTAACAGGCATTCACGAGCCTGTAATTCCTTAAGAGAAGATGAGGACTTCAGGCTTGCAGGTAAGCAAGCTGATGGAAACAGAAGTGTCTCTTTTGGCAAGGCAGGAAAAGTTGAGATCCTTACGGACTTGGTCTGTCTTCCTCTGAAAAAAATTACATAATGAACCATGGACATGTAACTACTGTTCGGGGAATGAATGGAGAAAGAGTGAATGTGTGACTTTTCTTTAAGATACACGGATAAACCTGGGGAAGAGATGTGCTGCTTCTTGCTCAGAAGCTGGCATTTGACAGTGGTCTTGTTATGTATCTCAAGTTAAGGAAAATATTCAATAAACCAGAGAGCTGAGGAAGACAGAAGCAACATGTTAAGTTGGGAAAATGTAAACTGAGAAAAGGGTAAGGCCTGACATAAGCAAAAAAGAATCAGTAACAGTCTGCCTGAGATTTAGAAAGTCCCACACATTCAAAGTAAAGGACAGTATTTGCAGTTAAAAATACATGCTGACACTATAATAGATGCCATATATATTCTGTAGTGCAAATGCAGAATTCATTTAATATGGAGAAAGCCATGATTTGGAGATTTTATGACAAAACTAAGCTTAGAAATGAAGCAGACATGCCAAGAAGTACAGTGATGTGCTGTGGAAAGACTAGACAATGTTTTCAAGATCTAGAACAGCTGCTTAACCTCACCCTCTGTTTCTCACCATAGAATCACAGAACTGTTAAGGCAAGAAAATACCTTGAAGATCATCAGTCCCAGCCATTAATCTAACTGTACCAAGTCTGCTGTTAAACCATGGCCCTAAGCACCATGTCTACACATCTTTTGGACAGTTCCAGGGACGATGATTCAACCCCTTCTCTGGGCAGCATATTCAACTGCTTCACAACTCTTTCAGAGACAAAATTTTTCCTAATGTCCAGTCTAACCTTCCCTGGCAAAACGTGAGGACATTTCCTCTGAACCTGTCACTTGCTTACTTGGTAGAACATCCACATCATTACAACCTCCTTTCAGGTAATTATAGAGATCAATTAGGTCTTCCCTCAGCCTCCTTTACTCCAGGCTGAGCATCCCCCATTTCCTCAGCTGCTCCTCACAGGACTTGTTTTCTAGACCCCTTACCAGCTTTGTTGCCCTTCTCTGGACATGCTCCAGCAACTCATTGTCTTTCCTGTAGTGAGGGGCCCAAAACTGAACACAGTATTCAGGGTGCAGCCTCACTAGTGCTGAGTACAGGGGGACAATCAACTCTGCAGTCTTACTGGCCACACTGATACAGACCAGGATGCTGTTGGCCTTCCTGGCCACCTGGGCACACTGCCAGCTGTTAATCAACACCCCCAGGTCTTTTTCCACTGGGCAGCTTTCCAGTCACTTTTCTCCAAACATGTAGCATTATATGGGGTTGTTGTGGCCCAAGTGCAGAAGAGTTGACCTTGTTGAACCTCATAAAATTGGCCTTTTCCTATTGATACAGCCTGTACAGGTCCCTTTATAGAGCCTTCTGACCCACAAGCAGAGCAACACTCTCACACAACTTGGTTTCTTCTGCAAACTTACTGCAGGTGCATTCGATCCTCCCATCTAGGTCATTATTAGAGATATTAAAAAGAACCCATCCCAAAACTGAGCCCAGGAGAACACCAACTGAATTGAACTCCATTCACTGCCACTCTTTGGGCTCAGCCATCCAACCAGTTTTCAACCCATCAAAGTGTCCACACATCCAAGCCACGAACAGTTTCTCCAGAGGGATGCTGCGGGAGACAGTGTCCAGGAAGGCCACAGATACCATGATTTTTTGGGGGGTGTGTGTGTGTATATATTAAATCAGTTAAATTTTGTAGAAAATGTCAGTGATTCCAAAGGATATTAGCCATCCTTTGAGATGTTCTTTTCAGAGGACCTTAAAAATGTTATTTCCTTTCTAATAGGATCATCTCTGAAAGGAGTTTGTGCTTTCCCTACTTTTGTAATAGACAATCTTATTGTTTGTTACAATATTGGTAACTTAATATATTTCCCCTGCTTTTCAGAGATACTGTGAGTTACAGGTTTTATAGTATTGTAAATGTCTGAAAACTACTAGAAAGGCAGCACAAAACTGGACAGGTCTGAGGATACTTAGGTGTGTCTTTCAACTCCTTTCACTTTAATCTTTTGCTGAGGGCAGGGTTTGAGGTCCAGGCACCTCCGAACTCCCACTTCTCCCTGGTCTGTGGTGTCACTATGCTGAAGGAAGCATATACTTGTATTCTTGCCTTGTTTCAAGCACTCAGCAAAGTCACTGATATGAAAACCACTATTTTTGTTTCTCTCCATTAAGCAAGTAAGTCTATTGAAATGGTTTAAAAAAAATATCTCCAGTCTTGCTCAATAGATGTCTGTCCCTCCTCTCTACTGCAATTATCTTCTTGAAGCCATATGGGGAAGAGCACAGGCCAGACATTTGGTGAATTGACTCATTTATTAATCATTCATTATCTTTTGTAAGAATGAATGAATTTACTGGCTTCTGTCTCAACAAGAGTTTTCTGAGCAGATTCTGTAAGTCAGCGTTTTCTGAGACTGAAAAGAGCCTGAAGATGCTGTCTTACTCCATTAACTGTGCTTCCCCCATAATCTGCTGCTTACTCTAAGTAGTCTAAGTAGCCAAGATGCAGTTTGTGCCCTGGCACAAGCTTCATGCATGCAGAACATCTCAGCTTCTGTCATGGTAGAGGACTGTGTTCTAACAAGCTGGTTGAAGCTTATGCTTCAGCTTGTCATGGTATGTTTATTTAAAGGCTTAACAGCTTGGCATGGTTTCATTTGATGTTATCATTAATAGGAAATGTTTTGTTTTGATTCTTTTTCCTTTCCAACTTAGGGTCCTTTTTGCATCATGACTATCTCCAGACATCTAAATAAACCTTAATTTGGTCTTTTTTTTTCAGCCCTGAATGTTCTGCAGTCAGGTTTTCACAAACAGGTAGGCAACACAAGGATCACTACAGATAAAATCAAGGTCAAAATGATCAGACCCTGCCTCAGAGTGCAATTTTCTGTTTGAAAGAATTTTTCACACATAAAGCTGTCCTTTAGGCCTCATTACTCTCTCTCTCTTCTGCAAACTCTGGTGGAAAATCTTTTGGGGAAGTATTCAGACAATTCAGGTTTCATCTGCAATAATGTGATACATGACTATCTTAAAATGAAATATTTTATGGATAATATAAATCAAATGCCTATATTTCTGAGAAGAAAACAAATCCCACTCAAACCCTGGAATTAAATTTTGGAGTAGAAGACTATGCCTAGACCAAAATCTGTCGAAGTGAGTGGCATGACTCCTCTTGACCCTAGTGGCTTCTGGGTCAGGGACTGCATGACTTAATTTACCCCGAAGAGGGCCATTTAGTAGGCAGTTGATTGCTGTAGATAAATTCTGAAAACAAGTACAGTAGCTGCGCTGGGCTGATGAATATAGCTAAACTGCTGTTCTCTAAACAGTCAAATAGCTAAATATCATTTAAGTGGCTTGGCTTAAATTACCTTGGAACAAGTTACTGTGAAAGGGAACTGAAAGCATATAAATGAGTCTGAGACACTTGTATTCATTTGTGAAGAAGTGAGGGAAACAATTAAGATAAACCAGAAAACGGCAGGCGTGTTGAGCCATATGGCCCTTTCCTGTTTCTAACACTTCTTTTGTTTAACTTTTCCAAAGCAATTTTGTCACTATTATCACTGTGATTGTTTCAGTTTTAAACATGTTTTCCTAGCATTCAATCTTTTCTCCAGCTGCCCCTCGCCACATAAAAAAAAAAAGAAGAGAAAGAAGAAAAAAGAAAAAGAAAAATAAAAAAGAAAAAGAAAAAGAAAATAAAAAGGAAAAAAAAAAAAAAAGAAAAAGAAAAAAAAAAAAAAGAAAAAGAAGGGGAAAAAAAAGAGGAAAAAGAAAAAAGTCCCAACCCAATTAAAATTAAATACTGGAAAAGTCTTCAGGATGATCTTTGGCTCACATTGCCTTTAAAACTTTGCACTGTACGCTAGCGTCTTTTGTTTTTGCTTTCTGGCTCTTTTGCCCAGCTGTTGGGCACTCACATGTTCTGTTACAGCAAAACAGATGCAGGCTACAGATCACATGGACTGCTCTGGTTGAATGAAAGCAGCTTTGGTCATTAATCCTGTCTATAAGCTCTTTGGCACTTTTTTTTTTTTTTTTAACAAATTGTCTTTTTTGTTGGTGTTTCCTCCCCCCCCCCCATTCTAGCTTTTAATCATGGTTTACAAAAAAAAAAATAAGAATTGAGTATAAAAAAAAGTGTGATAGACAGAGATCAAGTAGGCTGCTGTGAGCTTTGAAGCATGAAAAATAAAGGGAAAAAAGAAGCTTTTATTGTCAGGAAATGGCAAATACCTAGCTCAGTTTAACAATTCTGTCTGGCTGCTAGATAGGGAAGTAATGCCTTTGGCAGTACATAAACTCTTGTTTTCTTGCCCTTTGTCTTCCGGTGTAAAACACTGTTGAAAAAATCACCTGTCCATTGCAAAGTTAAACTACTGGCTTTAACACAGTTGCATGGGAACCTCGTTTTATTAATGAATACAACATACCCTCTTTGATTTGAATGCTTTCAGAGCGCTGAAAAGATTCAAAAGGCATCGCTTCCTGCACCAGCGGCGTGCCTTTATACATCTCAGTGGTTCACCCCTACCCAGCTGCTATATCTCATTAACAAACGTTTGGCCATCGCAGCAAACTTTGCAGTGTTGACACTTGAAAGGCCCAGGCAGGCGCTGGCAGGCTATCAGCTATGGCAACAGGAAACTGCCCCAAGACAACACTGAGAAAACAGCAGCTGCAAAAGCCAAAAGCAAAAGAGGACAGAGCGAGCTAGGTGTTTCCAGGCTGCACTGTTTTCCATATGGGCTATTTGTGCAGCAGAGTCATGCCAAGGGAGGGGAGGAAGAAGGAAAAAAAGAGAAGAGAAAAGAAAGGTCTAATAAGGAGGTTGAGATAAGCTTGTTACACACTAGGGCATTAAATACTTTTTTGTTACATGTTAATGGTTCCCTAAATTCTATTTTCATGCAAATAAAAGCCTGCCTTCATAATGAGTTCACAAAAGCTAGACCTGGGGCCCATCCACAAGTCCTGGAGCCATCTCTGGTCTGGGGTGGCTGCAACCTGCCATCGTTCCTGAAGGATATGCTGCCCTTGGCCCTTTCCTTGTAGCATGCCCCCTCTGCAGATATGCTGGACACAACTCCTGTGACTTGGCATCACTATGCCCAATGTAACTGCAGCTTCAGCACTCAGACCCAAACATGCTCTCTTTCCTATGTGTTGCTGGAGTGGTGAGGACCAAGCCTCTTAGCCACAATGGGAATCTCACCTAACCAAGATTACTTGATTTGCTCTGCCCCAGCAGAGCATATTTTTCTCCATCTACATCAAACAGAGAGCTACTGAGCTCAGAAGGCAGGAATACTACAGTGGTTGGTGTGGTGAACATTTTTATTACTGTACTTGGGATGGATGTAGCTCATTGACAGTTGATGACATAGGGATGAAGGGGTAAAGGAACAGTGAACTGTGGAGCACTGAAACTAGGCTTCTTCTTTAATCATATGTACCACTATTTTATATATGTAAAGGAAAAGTAAATCCTGGATGCTGTTTATCCTACCTCTGTGCTTTCACTGGCATACCTGAGGATATCCTCTAAGCAGGTACCCAGTTGTAGTGCAGGTCAACTAAAACTGCAAATGTCTGCAGCAAATCTTCAAGTAGCAACAGTAATGAAAGCAGCATCAAGGAGCAAAAGGCTCACCACCACCTTGACATTTTCAATGGTCTGGAAAAAAACCTCTCAGATAGTTTAAAGTTTTTAATAAGGATCAGTCATTATTTTTCCAGTGGCTCAAATGTAGCGCTAACCATTGCCATGTTTCTTCCTTCACCTCCTTCAGGGGTTTTGCAGCTGTGAGAGGCTTGCAGGCGGATGTTTGGATAACCCAAACTTGTCTTTTACATTTACAGGTAGAAGTTGTATACACTATCACTATTACAGAAACTGGAAACTATTTTTTCAAGCCTCATGCGCGTCAAGCTCCGCAGTTTATACTAAAAGTGGACTTTATAGCCTGTTGTGTACACTTCATGTTTCCTGTGCCAAGGAACCACAAGACAGAAAACCTGCAACCTGTGAAGTTCCTCTGCCTCAGACCTCAGTGTAGCATTGTCAGTGATGGTTTCCAGCAAAGCAGGGCACACTTTCAGCTCTCTAATATGTGGTTCAGCTACTGGGTGACTCAGGTGGTGATTCAGTAGGTGGCAAACTTCCCTCTGTCAATATTGAGCTTTTGCTCCACTATCCATGTACACAGCACTGTTTAAAGGACTACCCTCCTGATGGGATACAAGAGTAATGTGGTGACCAGTTACTGTTCAAGATCCTGTGGCAGCTAATTTTGGCACAGGTGGAAATATTAACTCCTGGGCACAAGCCAAGTTTCAGTTTGTTGAAGGAATACATTCTGCTTCAGCTTTCCTTTCCCATCCTCCTGCTGGTTGGTAATCTTGCTCTTCCTGATGGCTTCTCTCCACATGACATGAGGCTGCATGCTCTGGTGTGGGAAATGATTTCTCTGGATCGAAGTAACCTGGGATGGTTCTTGTACTCTGAGTTAAGGCCAAGCAACAGAGTCAACAGAGAGAAAGAGCAGCAGGACTGATGTCAATCCCCATTGTTAGCTCACTCTTTGTCCAAAAAGTATGACAACCTAGAAGTGGTTGAGATTAGTTCTGGATCCTCACGTGATATCTGTCTGCAAAAGACCATGGATATGACAGGGTGGAGCAAACACAGGCTTAGTATTCTGCTTATTTCTGTGATACAAGCCACTTGGAAACATAATTTAATTCTAAAAAATGCGTCTTTGTAATAAGAACTCTATGGTACAAGACACACATAAAGCCAGTTCTCCTGAGTTTGTATTGGTTCCATTTTATGTAATCACACTGTACTGTTATTCTATACTTCTGGTACAACAGTAAGTGTTGATCCTGATATTCCTAAAAACCTTCCATATTTCAGATGTTCACTGTTTGAGAAGTGGTGCTCCTGGCAACCGAAATAAGCAATGCCTGTTCTGTGGCTGGCACATCCCTGTCACATAGCAGTGAGATGCCACGTTTTCATGCCAGGAGTATGTGGGTGTGTGTAACTTACTCTCTTTTGCTCATCTGTGCAGCTTCATAGCTTTCCCCCCCCTGCCCCCTTCTGAAGAGCTACTTCCATGTATGAGTTGTCAGTGCACAGACACAGCCTCTGCTGCCTTCTCCTTTGCTTGAGGAAGAATTGCAGGATTTCTTCTGTGAGTTATAAACCACGTTGTCTCAGCTGAATAGGGAATTTCTGGTCTGATGAAACATCAAAGAGAGAATTTGGAGATGTTGTATTATTTCCCCTGGATGTTACAGTAAGACAATGAAACATTCACTGATATCAAAGTTGGTTTTTCACTGTCATGAAGAAGAAAATCAACTTCCAGGCTGAACAGGCTTACAGGAATAAATAATAGAGAAAATAATTTCCTGAGCCTGTACTAAGTACTTATTGCAGATTTTTGAGAAGCAGCAGATTTGAGCTGCAGGGTGTGTTGTCCTGGATTTTTCTGCAGGCTGGAGTGGGATGTGTTGAGGGCAGATGAGGTGGCATAGAGACTGTACCAATGCCCTTGCACTGGTTGGTGCCCTTGCACTGGTTGGACCTCATTAATGTTTATAAAGATGTAAAGGGTGAGTGCCAAGAGGATGGAGCCAGGCTCTTCTTGGTGATGCCCAAAGCCAGGATAAGGGGCAATGGGTGGAAGTTGAGGCATAGGAAGTTCCATGGAAATGTCAAGAAGTTTTTTTCCTCTGTGAGGGCGATGGAACACTGAAACAGGCTGCCCAGGGGAATTGTGGAGTCTCCCTCGCTGGAGATATTCAAAACCTGACTGGGTGTGTTCCTGTGTGACCTGGTACTAGGTGACCCTGCTCTGGCAGGGGGGTTGGACTAGATGTTCTTTTGAGGCCCCTTCCAACTCCTAACATTCTGTGATTCTGTATGTTTCTGTGAATATATGACAGAATATAGCCTTGCTCTAGAAAAACTTGCCTATCAGTCCTGGTAGGCAAAGACAGCGCTCTGGCTCACTCACTGGACAGTGCTATTTTAAATGTCTACACATGAAAACAGATGTGTGAGAAGTAATTATCAGATGAGTATATCAACTTTTTGGTATAACTGTGATAAACTATGGCTATGTCTGAGAAAAACCAACCACCACCCCCAAACTACCCAAAAAGCCAACCAACCAAACCACAGTAAATGTACAGTGTAAGTCTGAGCATTTGTTTATAAAGTAACCTGATGGCTTCAGTGTCACTTATTCTATGAAACAGATAATAAGAAACTATATTTATGCTGTTAAGACTAAATGTATTGAATATGAGGTACTCCAAATATTCCTAGTATCATAGTGTCAGTCAGGGTTGGAAGGGACCACAAAGATCATCCAGTTCCAACCCCCCTGCCATTGGCAGGGACACCCTGCACTAGATCAGGCTGGCCAGAGCCTCATCCAGCCTGGGCTTAAATACCTCCAGGGATGGGGCCTCAACCACCTCCCTGGACAACCCATTCCAGGGCCTCACCACTGTCATGGCGAAGAACTTCCTCCTCACATCCAGCCTGAATCTCCCCACCTCCAGCTTCATCCCATTACCCCTAGTCCTATCACTCCCTGATAGCCTGAGAGGTCCCTCCCCAGCCTTCCTGTAGGCCCCCTTCAGATACTGGAAGGCCACAACGAGGTCACCTCGGAGCCTTCTCTCCTCCAGACCGAACAGCCCCAACTCTTTCAGTTTGTCCTCATAAGCCTCATGTTATGCTATATATTCTTTTTTCTCATCAGACCTGAAAAAAAGTACATCTGACCTTGTGTGTTTAAAATGAAAATGTAAATTATTTTTCTCTACTATAACTTTGATCTTCAAACTAAAAAAAATAAACAAACTGGTTTTGTTTTGTTTTTTTCTTTAATTTTGAGAGGCCAGGAGGGTATTTGAATTTTGAATTTTAAATTCTAGCATTGCATTATTACCAGACTTACAGGAATGTTGAGCATACAAAGTAACATTGTGCATCTATGAAATAAAACTTACAATCATTTCCGGAATGAGATTTGCTCCAAGGCAATTTTTTCTCTCTTTTTCGAACACAGAGTAAGACGAAACTGCATAGAAGTGTTAGCATGACCTTAATTATAAGAATATTAATGGGTGGTTTTTAAAGGAAATCAATGTCTTACAACCAGCTTTTACAGGAAACAAGTTTTGAGGTAATAAATTGGTCACATAGATTGTTTCAGAGTTTTTTTGGGGGGGTTTATTGCTTGCCAGGAGCATCTAAGATTATTTCTGGTAGACAAAACAGCTAAGCTCCAACCCACAAAGCATGCAAACATTTACACAATTTCCAGTTCATGAAAAGTGCCATGAAAAAAATAAGTCACTATAGGCATATTTATTTGAACAACTTCTTGGTGTTCTGCTTGAAGAAACG
The DNA here is from genome assembly GCA_015227895.2 of Colaptes auratus. Lineage (NCBI taxonomy): Eukaryota > Metazoa > Chordata > Aves > Piciformes > Picidae > Colaptes > Colaptes auratus. The sequence continues at coordinate 89,647,334 of CM037631.1, read as the reverse complement.
ATGACTGATTTGAAATTGATAAAAGTGCCATAAAATGGGTTTCTTCAGCTTGATCAGGTTCAGTGAAGATTGTAAAGGACTGTAAAAGCCTGGATTTATTCAGTCTCGTGCCTTTGCAAAGCTCCTGTGAATGTTTTGTATCATTGCTGTCAGATGTGATTTTCCCTGCCGCTGCAGATGTGCACAACAGATTTACTGTTACAAGTAATGCACAGTAAATTCCTGACATAGAGGCATTTAGGGCCACTGCCAGATGTCTCATTTTAATAACACATTTGTGTATCCTAGTTCTGGAGGGACAATTAAGCTGTGAATAATAAAGATAAAATCAGTGGAGGACAGGTATTACCACTTTATTGTTGTAGTCAGTCTATGGTGCTCAATAAAATGAATGAATGAAGTTTTGGTTTTGTGTTGTTACAACAGGATTACTATCATCTAGGTCTCATTCAACAAATAGTGGATAGGGACATGTCTTTATTGCAGCTGTCTGCATGGGAAGAAGTTTGCTTTTTTGCTCCATCTTTTCTCTGATAGTTTGGATGCAGAATGGTTTCTGTCAAGCTCCAGGACACATTAGGAAAGTGCAATCTCATTTCCATCTTCACCACATTGGTGGTGTCATTTGGGTCCTGCCAATTTATTATCCATCCAACTGTCCAGGAAACATTGCCTGACCTTGTGAAGGGCTTATCTGTTTGCTATTGGTACAGGGAAATGGTGTAGGGAGTTTTTAGTATTTATCCTCTTTCTAGCTTTCCCTTGGCCAGAGTTCATGAACTAGTTTTGTTTGCCTGGTATAAAAAAAAAGGGCTACTTCCACAACTAAGGGTCTCTGGGAATTGCTCAGAATAAAATCCTCAAGCCCAAAGAGAGAGAGAGAAGGAGAATACAGGGCTAAATAATACCTTTACTTAAAATTAGTGGGATTGTGCAGACACTGTTCAAAGGAACAATAAAAAAGTCTCCAATGTTTACCATAGCATTAGGCAAGTTGAGACCTGAGCTTTCCAGAAATTCAGTATTGTCTTAAACTGAATGAGAAATTCTGGTATTAATACTTGCTGCTCTCTGTTTACCTCTATGGCACTCTACAAGTTAGTCTAGGATTTTACTTTTAGGTGATAAAATTAAGAGGTGAATGGATTGCAACAATAAAAACAGAGGAGAAATGAAGGGGTTACTCAAGGAAGTTTTCCCTAAAAACTTAAGGGCTTGTCTAATGTTCCCTTTTGGCCTTAGATAACTCAGTCCTACCTCACTTGAAGATGTCACAGTTTCTTCTAATAAACTCCTATGTTTAAACTCACAGCCTGATTGAAGTATGTATTCCAGGAGGATGTTCAGTTTTGATTTAAAGGCTCTGAGAGATGAGGGACCCAGCGCTTCCTTGGGTAGTTTGTGCCAATGGTTAATCACCACCATGGTGAAGAAAGAAAAGAGAAAAATCCATCTTGAAGTTTGAAACTGATTGGCTTTGACTCTTAGACTTCACTTCTCACAATGCCTAAATGAGCAGTCACATGGGCTGAAACTGCCCTTGTTCTGGCTTGCAGGGGTCTGGAAAATGGTTAACAAAAGGTGATTGTAGGCAGGGAGCTCTCTGGACTGTTGTTTCTAATGAAGGCAGTTGTCTAAAATTGTCAACAGCAGAATGTGACACAAACCCTATTCCCATTCTTCATTTTCGGGGCCTTTCTTTGGCTGGATCCTTTCTCTAGGATTGTATCCTCTCTTTCTAGGTCTTCTGGGCCATGTCCCCGCTGGAGGTTAAGTAAACTGGGTGGTGTGTCCCTTGTTTCACATAGCCCAGTAATTCTGGGCTGCACCTTAGGGTCAGAACTGGCTGTGCTCTATCCTCATTTTGGGTTAAAAACATTGCTGGGAAACAAGGGTGGTGGACTGTATCTGCTTTCACTTGAAATATGTCTCTGGTGATACAGAAGATATAGGACAAAGGTATAAAATTCTATGCTTGCAAAACATTTGTTTCTGAGGCTGACAGTTGGAGAATCTCTCTTTTCAGAGCCATAGTACCATCATTTAGTATACAGTATAGCTTCCCACCTGAAGGTCTCTCTAAACTCTGGTCTGAAGCAATCAAGCTTGACTACAATCAATCTGGATCATGTGCTTTAGTAAATTCAATTTACAAGTGTCCCTCTTCAAATACCCCTCCTTTACTAGTAAAAATGAGACAGCATGTAGACAGGCAATTTCAAGAATTATCCCCTGGGCCCTGTTAGAGAAACCAATTCATAGACACTCATGTGTTAACCACATGTGTGTCACTTTGCCAGTAAGTACTTAGAAACTAATGGTGACAGCACAATGAAAATATCTGAAACTGTGGAAGACGACTCAAAAACATGCAAGCCTTTTGAAAAGCAATTAATCAATTAACAATCCATTAGGCCATCAGCATGGAATATTAGAATAAGAAAAAACCTATTAACAGTCCTGCCAAAGCCCTGTTAGCTAGCTTTCTTCAGGCACATCCTCCTCTCCTCCCCTTCACCTCCTTACATTTTTTTCTTGCAAGTAGTAGAAGCTGAGTGCCAAATTGCTTCCCTTATTTCAGTGGTCCAGAAAGTCTCTGTCATAAATCAACCTGTTCTGGATACATCTCCCTTCAGCTGAGTCTGGCATATTGACAATGAAAAGGGGAGAGACAATGGTACAGTCAGACAGCTCTCCAAAAAGCACATTAGTTGAGAACTTATAGCTGATTAGTAAAATCTTCCCATCATTTAAAGATGCATTTTCCTTAGCGATGAAAACCAGGTCTTCTGACCTCAAGTCACTGTCTGGTCTTCTAGGTCAGTTCCAGGGTAGGTTTGCATTGTGATTAGCATGGGGGTTGCAGTTTGGGTAGGCATATGCACAGGCTCGCTTTCAATATGTGTACTTGGACAAGTTTCAGTAGTGTAGCTGCAGAAAAACCTGAAAAGCACACTTAAACTGAATTATGTGCTGCTATTAGGGTCCAGTCAAGCTAATGAAGCACAAAAGTCCTTGACTGAGGTTGTAGCAGATCATACACTTCACTGTTGTCCTCTGCAGTGATGTCAATATTACCTTTGGATTGCAAGGCAAGTAGTGTCATCTTCCTCAGTGCTGAAGAGTGCATAGATGTCTTACCTGGATTTCCTTCAAAAGATGAAAAGAGTGTCAGCGTGGAATTTGCAGCCTGGGAGCTACAATTTTCTCAGGTGTGGAGAGTGACATTTCTGGGGTTTTTCTTTGTGGGCGTGGTTGTGTGGGTGTTTGGGTTTTGTTGTTGTTGTTGTTTGCTTGTTTTGTTTCAACAGAATCCTGGGGGATTAGAATACCTGGATGTTTTAATGCTCCTGAGGGCAATCCCATCTTCTAGGCAATGTTTAGTATGTTTGTTCATTTAATCCCAACAACTCGAGCTTGTTCCAATATAATACCCAGATAACTGCCAGATCTTTTCTGTATATTCTAATAATTTGTGTATAAATATTTACAAATCACTTTAAAATAGAGACATCTGAATCCTACCTTGACTGGACAGGAAATTTTTCAAATCTATGGAACATTTCTTTGTGGACTAAATCATAGAGCTCTCCTATGTACCAAGCATTTATATTTTAGCTTCAGTGAATGAAGGGAACTGGAGCATCTGTGCTTAAAGCTCAGACTATAACTGGATTGTCTGTCAGTCCCTTAAGTCAAGAGTTTCTTTAAGGATGAATGAGGTTTCCTTTACTGCCAAGCATATCCAAGATCAGATCCACCTCTCTTGGTCAAGACATGGAGAAAACCTTTCCAGTGATACAAGATCCTGCTACACTACATCTTTTATGCAATTCACCAGTTGTATTGCTATGGGTGGCTGGATGGCTGGTAGCCTGCTGTCTGGTGATGAAGGATGAGCTGTCTGAAGAAGCCGGGTTTGACAACCAAGAGGAGTCTGGGAGGAACTGTTGAACTGGACATATCTATATTCTTATGAATGAGAAGGCAGTATGTCATACCAGAGCCAGAAAACCAGAGTGGGATACTATGTCTGTCAGTATGAGTCTCCATGGACATGTGGAATGCTTGTGGCCTGCAGAAATGTATCAGTATGTCATTCCCAGGCCACCTGAAAAAGTCTGCTGGAAGGTGTCGGAAGTGCTTGTGTGCAACTGAGTTATTATTTGCATTTGTTTTGAAAACTGCATAACCAGGGAGTTTACCACTTGTGCCAGGAGCTCCTATCTGGAGACAGTCTGTGCAGGCACTTCCCTGAGAAAGGAAGGGTCCTCAGCCTCTCTCAGAAATACAGGCAGCTGCTGAGTAGAGGAAAATGAACAGTGACCAAAATCACCGGCAGTAGGAAGCAGCAGTAACTGCCAGCTCCGAGTACCCTCTCTAGCTGTTTCTCTCTTGCTTTTCCAACCCCCAGAGCAAGAAAATAAGACGGCGTGGGTTTTGTTGACAGCTGCAAGAAAAACAAAAGGCTGAGGTAAAGCTTACTCCAAGCCCTCCTTACCCTCTTCACACAGGGAGGGCTGGAGAGGGGGGAGCTCACAGCAGGGGCTTGGCCGGCGGTTTGGAGAGCGATGGCAGGGCTCGGGGGAGACGACAGGAAGCAAGAACCGACCGTCTCCCGGGCCGGCGCAAACACATACAGACTTAACCTACAGCTGAACTTTTGCCCTTGAGTGACCAGTGCCATTAAGACGCAGGTCAAAAGGTTGCAGGGTGACAGAAAATGGAACTTTATTGAATGAAAGAGAAAATGAAAAAATTCCTTTGTTTGCTTAACTCCGTGTGGTTTGTATAGCCACTGTGATCCCATAATGGAGTCCAGAGTGAAAAAGTAACTTGATTTATCACAGGCAAAGAAAAATAAAAGGGGGTGGGGGGGGGGAGGAAGACATTTCATTATGGGAATAACTAAAAAAAGAAAAAAAAAAGGTAAAAATAACCCCCCTGAAATCCCTAATCCATTAGAATAAATGTGATTTAAATCAATAAAAGCCCTTTTATATACATGAGGCTGGGAAAGAGTTTTCATTCTTTAGGAACAAGTGTATATTAAGAACACCAGTTTATATATCAGTGTATATTAAGGACACCAGTGAGGTACGTTAAAAGAATATTCTTCCTGTCTGAGTCAGGAAAAATGTGAATGTATTTGAGCATCTGACTCGAAAATATTGTGGTTTGACATACGTTTGAGTGCCAAAATCATAGCTTTATACGCATAATCCATCTGCATTTATATGCAGATGGAAAACATAGATATTTAAAATCAAATGGAGGAGAGGAAACATCTCTGAACAGGTAGAGAAAAAAGGGTACAACTGATAGGGCTCCAGCTGAAATTGGAGATTCCAAATGATCTTGGCTAATGTAACCAGAAATCTCAGCACATTTGGCACGCTGCTTTTTTTTTGGCCTATCAGTAAAGATAGGATTGGTTAAAATCAGATGTTTTGAAATGCTGAACATTCTGAATCAGATCCAGAAAGTTATAAGGACTAATGGGCTAATTTTGACCTGTCTCACTAGTGAGACAGAAAGCAGTGGAGCTAGAGCACTAGAAATCTGGCAGGGTCCAAAGCTGTGCCAGGTAGTAATTTTCAGGATACAGAGGGACTCCCAGAAACACCTACATTAAAAAAAGCAACACATCTTGAAGGCATGCCTTTAGTGAATGAAAGTTCCATGATCTGTTTTTCAACGCACTGAGGAGCAGATCTTGCCACTTTTGTTCATATAAAAGTGCTGTGAGTGTGATGAGCATTACTGTACTCATTATGTACACAAATAATATTTGAAGGGAAGGAGGCTAAAATGCCACTCGCTATGAACAGGGTATCAGAAGCTTGCTTCCAGCTAGGGCTCCTACATCGCCACTACTCTTCCTTCTTCCTTTGCAGTGTCTCTTTCTCTCTCCCTCCACTTTTCATCAGTCAGCCCACAACCTGCATGGCTGCAACAATTGTGTTTACCTTCTCAGTGTGCCTCACAGCCTCTTCTTTTTGATCACAAACTAAGCCATCTGGCCTGCCGCTTAGCTCCAGAGAGTGACATGCTCTACAGGTTATGTCTCCAAGGGTTCTCATTTCCAGAATGTGCCTGTGTCTTGCTAACTCATTTTGTGTTGTGTCACAAGTTCAGGACTTTTCTTTCTCATCCATGGAGCTAAAGCTCTTATTCAGACTAATTTTGGGTATTGCAGTCACATATCTGTTACTGCAGTATTCTGTGTTTTGCAGCCATTCCTTCTTCATATCTGTTTAGACTACTGCTGTCAAGATTGTTATCCCCATCTATGTCTTTCATTGTGTCATAACTCTGCTTGTTTCTTTGCACTGTCTCCTCTTTTTCCACTGTAACAAAGCACTACTTTTCCCCTTTCCCAGTTAGATGACGCTGCAATCATGCTAAAGGGCTGACTGTTACTCCATTTAGACTGTGACATCAGTTTCCATCATCTCCTTTTCAATTTTTGGACATGCATTTCCAGTTTTTCTTCTTTCTCTCCACTCAGGTGTGGGAGGTAATCCCCATAAACACATGCAAACCTGCTTCATTTTCTGACCTCAAAAAGTCTCTTTCATTGACTGGTGCTATTAGATGGCTCCCTTCAACAATCCTAGTGGGCTGTCTGATTTCATCCAGTGTAAGCACCTAGACCCCTGAAATCTTCCTCTTTTTTGTTCTCATTAATACTATGCTTAAAGCAATGGAGTCTGCATTCCTGAACAAGGTTTCCAGTTTGCTTGGGTAATACAAATAGTAATTATTAGCAATAACTTATTTGATCACTGTCCTGGGTTAACAGAGTAGGGTCTAACAAGCAAGCCCCTCCCTCAGATCAGGAAAGAGAGTGACACAAGAAGCCCTGGGCTGAGATAAGGGATGACACAATGTAAAATTACCTTACCTATTTCGCAGAAAAGCACAGCAAAAGCAGAAGCAGCAGCAGCAGAAGCCAACTGCAAAACAACTCCCACATGCCCCAAGCCTGCAGTCAGCCCATTGGAAAAGACCAACACACCTCAAAAGCAGAAATTGAAAGAGCAACTGGAAACAGAACTCCTTTCATGTTACAATCTGAACTTCAATCCCCATGATACTTTGCTCTGGTGTTGAACACCCATCTGCAGATTCAACTGGCTAAACCCATGAGAATCACACAAAGCTAAATCAAGACTGTATCAACTCTGTGTATAACTAGCACACATTTATGAGTATAGTGGAGAATGAACTCTTCCTCTTATTTTTTTCAGTTTACCTACAGAGACTAGGTAATTAATATTTATCTCCCTTTACACCCCCAAGATTCTAGAAAATGTGGCTTGAAGAAAAAATAGAAACAATCTAAACTTATAACAAGGTGTTTTTAACATTCAATGTTATGAATGAACTTTGAGGCTGTGAATGAAATGCATATGAAATTCCTTAAAATGTTATTTAAAATTAAACTTGTTTCTGCATGAAATCTTGAAGGCACTTGTTGTGGGGTTAGGACAGCACTCTAGCTTTCTTTTCCTATTCTCTGTTTTCTTTCCAGAAGCATAGTCAGACCCATCATAGCTTACTGGCTTGCAACTGTCTCTTTGAAAACATTGAAATCTGCTCTTGAGGTCGTGGAAAGACACTGAAAGAAAGAGTTTGTATTTTGCAAATCAAACTTATTTCTTGTCTGATATCCTTTATGCCAAGTCTCAGTGAATTTTTACAGCTGAGTTATACACTCCTTCTGACAATTTTTTTAATCTATCAGACAATTTGGCTATGTTATCAAAATACTAAAAGAAATCTCAGCTACTCATTATGTTGGGGAACCAGTGGTACTAAACAGTGGTTTTAGTGCTGTAACATGCTTGGGGAAAAAAAAGAAAGAAAGAAAAAGAATGGGAATAAGGGTTAGGATTTTTATTTTCTTTTGTTTGGATGGGTGGATGAATGATCAAGCTTAAGCACACTGCCAGAGAGAGTAATTTGTGGAAGGCATTGTTCAAAGCAGAGTTATTTTGGGAGTAGAAGTATTGTGCTTCACCTACTCACAAGGAATCTGGTGCCTGGAAAATATGAATCCAGCAATTATACTTGCCTTTCTCAACATGTCTGCTTAAGAATATAGATGCATCCTTATAAACAAAGCCAGTATATTTTGTGTAGTGATAGAAGTATTCTGCAGCTACTACAGAAGGGAATATAAAAAATGTTGAAGACTTTGGGTGGAATTCTTCTCTAACCAGCTAACACCTTTCCTTTGTAGGGATAAAGCATCTGTGGATGCACCTTCTAATCAAGAGATATGGAGTACAGTGGCAGACCGGCTGATTTGTTTAGTCCAAAAAGATTACTTTAGATATAAGACTTCTACATAGCTGAAGTTGAATTGCACTTCAGCAACCTTTCAGTAGAAACTGTCTATGTAGTTTTGGCACTTTTGTTGTGTGTGTAAAGAACCAACCTCTGATCACTGCTAGTAGCATCACAACTGCAGTCATAAAGTTGAATGCAACAGAATGCATTTATACAAAAGCAGCAAGGTGGTCCCATTTCATATTAAAATAACACATCATGAGAAAACATGGACCATTTGGAAAAAAAGCAAATAACCTTTAAAAAAGCCCCAAACAACAAGAACCACACACACAAAAATAGGTTAATTGCTTTTCAGATATCTGCAAGTGCCATGTGCAATCAGCCCATAGCTCCTCTGTGAGAACTGCCAGCTTGTTCTGGTAGTGCTAGAGAGGGGCTGCTGCTGGGAAATAACTAAGATGCTCCCTCATTTAACAGACCACAGAACAGCTGCCGGATATGAATGCCTTTTAGTCACCATTGATCAGAGATCGATTCAAATTAGTGACCTAGAAACAAAAGGCTTCATATTGAAGAACAAATTTCCTGTACCATTCTATCTTCAGTAATGAGAAATGCAACTGCCTCCCGTATTTAACTTTTAGCTGTCAAGTGCAGAAGAAATAGATGACCTCAAAGCAAGACAATATGATCAAAATCTCTCTAATTTAGGACATCTTTCCTTTTAAATGCTTTTATTGTTTTACGTCTGACGACTTCCTCAGTGATGTTTATAACTAGCTGTTTACAGTGCTAGGCAAGTGTAGGAAACTAACGTTTTCTTTTTCACACTTCATCATAAAGGCTTAGTTTAGAAATTATTTCTTAATCTTTGTATAACATTGAGACCCATAGGGATGGTGTGCTTTCCACTGCTAGGCTAGAGCATTTAGGACTTGGATTCCAGTTGGTGGATTTGCAAGGCCTCCGTGGCCTTGGCAAGCTGTTTATACGTTCTCCATCTCAGGTTCCCATTTGTAAGTGGGGAAAAGTAATGTTTCCCTATCCTGGGAATATTTTGAAACTAAAGTCACACATAACTGAAAGACACTCTGCTACACATATGCAGATGATCAATTTTACAATCTTATTAGGCCCTTTTGACTAGCTAATGTTTCCTTTGAAGGCTGAGTTGGGAATACAAGACTGAAATGCAAGATTTATGGATATCATTTTCATGATTATGGCCCTTAGAGATAAAAACAAACAACACTCTCCTCTCCCCAACCACTGAAGAAAATGGGTCAATCGAAAATTATCACAGTGACAGGTTTTTCCTTTCATTAGGATTACAAAACACTCAGCCTTAGTGAGAATTGTAGAGATTTTTCTGACAGAATTAATTATTCTGAATGATTAGTTTGTTATGCTCCTTGCAGGCACCAAGTTTGGAAGAGGAAGTGCTTTGTCTTTCGATTAAAAATATCCAAACAGCTCTGTGAAGTCATGATCTGAGAAACCAAAACAAGTCCTTAACTGTAGATAAATGAAGGCTGGCTGATCTCCGTTTGTAGAAAGCCAGAGGAAGCCCTCTGCTCTGACCCTGCGCCCTCTGGCATCACAGCTGGTGTACGAGCACAAAGACAACTTGGATGTAGATGCTGCTGTGGGCACTTTACACAGGCTTGATTGTAAATGTGTCCATTTATGAGTTTCCTGCAGGGGTTCCCATCAACTCAGAAGACAAAGCAAGAGTTGAAGTGAACAAAGCATATCCATAAAAGTTCCTCTGATTGCCACTATTAATAAAATGGAGGCCATAAACAAATTTACTGTCTACTATTTCTTAAATGGAGGAGAAGGAAAGCAGGGGATGTCTCCCTCGAACTGAAGGAGGTATGCGTGCTGCACGAGGCGAGTGCAGAAGGGATATATGCTCTATGAAAAATTATTCTGGCTTTCAAAAATGTTTTCCTTTACAATACTTACTGCTAGGCTGTGGACATGAATTTCATTCTATTTGAAATCTCAAATTGTTTTGGCCGAAGCTTGGGAATTTTCATTTACAGCATACATAAAACAGATACACTGGGATTTCTGGAAGGGTTTTCATTTTTCTTTATATAAATCCAGAAAGGGAAGAATAGTTTTGTAATAGTCCTGGCACAAATGTACTTCAAGGTCCACCTTCAACTTGGTGATTTGTTATTTTTATTCATCCTTTCTAGCAATAAGGACAATATGCAATTTTTAATTTTGTGTGTGTGTGCCAACACCTATTATGAAGCATTAGATATGATCCAAGAATCACAGCAGTTTTATGTAAGTGACTCAGCTTTGGAGAAATGATTGACAGAGAAAGCTGCATTTCTTTCAAAATGCTAGGTCTGACATTCAGGTGCCGGATCCAGTTGCTTTCAGTTCCAGTTCACTCAGTGGTTTCACTGCTAGGCCATAGATGTTCATACATTTTCCAGACCTTCCTGGTCTGGTTTCCCACTCATCCCAAGCAGTTCTGCAAAGCACTGGAGAGTCTGGTAAAATGGGGAATGAAACCGCAGTGGCAGTGATAACACAGAAACCTCTTTTGTTGTCTTGATGGAGACATTTTTTTCTGACTGTGTGTCAGTCCTACACCCATTCTGCTGTGGTCCACCTTGTACTGCAGTACCCATCTACAAAACTCCTCTGCTTCCCAAAGCTGCTTCTGTGAAATAAAACTGATTGATGACTGGCCAATGAAGACACAAAGTGAAAAACTGGTGGATGTCCCCAGTGGGTCTGCAAGTCAAGCGGGTGGTAAGAAGTATCTCTGTGGCCCAGAGCTGGGATCTTCCATAAGGAGTGAAGACTTTAGCACACAAGACTCCCAAGTGCCAAAGTCACAGGGTATTAGAACATGAAGATATTCCTTGTGCACTAGCTTTCTCTGCTGCACTTGGATCTTTCTCCAGATAAGTGTTTTTTAGGACTCAGAAGAAATTTTATACTGAAGAAAGCTGGATAACTAGCATGGCACTTAATCTGCTCCCCGGGGGACCAAGCATCAAACACAAGCCAAGAGGTCCACTTTTTTTTTTTTTGGCTTAACTTTAAGTAGTGCCAGGTAAATTCTGACTAGAAACTGGACACTTAGCTTAGCTGGAATTCATGGTTTGGAAACCCCTAAGTAAAAACCAGTTCCTGAGTTTTACATGTTAAGACTAACATCATGTGATCACACTGTGTCATGCAGTAATGCTGAGGGCAGTGCAGGAAATAATTTGGAGAAACACCCTCATTCTGGTTTTCATTTGGAACTTATTTGTTCTGAAACTTCCAGTGACAAAACTATGGGGCAGTTTTAATAGGAGTATGTGTCTAAACTCATACTCATGCTTTTTCTCCAAATCTGGGTTAGGAGATCTCATTTTCCTCCTCCCACACATGTGCTTTCTGCCAACTGCACAAACAATGACCTGCATTCATCCACTCTGTAACTCTGTAGACATCATCAGGCTACAACAGAGATAAATTTGGTACAGTGAGGCAAAGTGCTGTGAAATAGTATGATTTTTCTCTTTCACCCAAAGAAAATGTATCTGGAAACACATAATTTCATGCTGACACACAGGAATGTCTTCATCATTATCAGGTGATTGATTTTTTTGTTCTGCAGATTCACGAGGTTTTGGTTTTTCTTTGGTTGATTGGTTGTTTTGTTGTTGTTTGTCGCTTTTTTTTTAATAGATGCTTGAATTGAAAATGAAGAGCATGATATTTTTCAGTTCCACTACAAAACCATGATTTTTTTTTTTTATTATTCTGATTACAGACAATCTTAGAGAATTATTGACCATTTTCCCCCCTCAAAAATGTTATGTATTTGCTGCCTTCCTTCTGTTTTTAAGAACGTTTGACTTCATTCCCATGAGATCCATGATCCAAACCTGGAGTTTTCAAGAGTCATGAAGTGTTTCTGGATACCAATTTGCATTTTCAAAAGTATCTTATGTAATGACATCAATAGGATTTAAGAATATGTAGGCAAGCGTGTCACTCAGAGCAATAATGTCTCTTAGCTAGTTACTGGAAGTGGTACATACAACCCTAATTAGGAAAATAAATTGCCAGGTTGGCCAATAGGAAATGGTGGTGCCAATGACTAAGATTTGCAGCACCTAGCACACTAAGCAGAAGTGCACCCAAACAACCCAAAAGCAAAATCTGTGAAAAAAAAAGAGATATCTGAGAGTGCATCACTTGCCCAGACAGAATAATTTTCTACAGCTTTGAGGTAGGTGCCTCTGGAACAAAGATCTAGAGCCAGAAATTGCTTTTGGATGCACATGACTAATTACTAGCTCCTTTAAAAGGCAGTTACATAAGAGAAAAGCATCCTTTACTTGAAGGAATGTGAAGTTTTCTGTTCAGCACAGTGGCTCTAGTTTAAAAAAGATCTCCTTAAAATGGATATTATTTTTTTAAAATATCTGACTTATAACAAAGAAGATAATCAAAGCTGCTCTTCGCATAATAGAAAGCTCTTAGGCAGTCTAACTAGTGTAATCAACAAGATGTGTTGCTAATAAAATCAATGATCAGGTTGTTCACAAAGAAATTTGAATGTCCAACCTGTGCTATTGGCATTTTTTTCCCCAGAACTCCTCAAAATATGAAATGTGTTCCAAGGTCAACCTTTCAGATTCACCTGTAAATGACTTATTACAAATGGGACTTAGAAATGGATGACCTTATCTGAGGTTTTTGAGTTTTCTTTGGCTTTGGCATAATGAAATTCAGATTATCTTCCTCCAAAATTGGTATAATAATATTTAAAGACTTGTAAAAGATGTAATTAGTTGATGAATAGTTCTAGAGTCTTCAGAGATCCTTGTCTGTGAGATATCATACTAATTTTACAACAGGAAATGTCATTGAAAAAATAGTTTAGAAATGTAATGCAAGAATTTAAATTCCTTGTTGTACTGGAATTGAAAACATTTAAATTATTTTGTATTCTTTAATACAAAAATCAAAATTAAATTAACAACGTGTCCCTCCTTCCCCATCAAAAATGTCAGGGAATCAAAGCCATAAAAATGAGAATATGGGAGCAAGAGGATTTGTAGCAAATAAAGAATAATCTGAGGAGTTTGGAAGGGAAACAAATCTTCTTTCCATGCCTTCTGAAGATCATTGCAATCTCACTGCCTGTTTTACACATGCCACAAATAACCTCATGCAGAGGACAGTTTTGCATGATAGGAATTACACCCTGGTGCCAGTCACAGGATCACAAGATGTTAGGGGTTGGAAGGAACGTCCAGAGATTGAGTCCAACCCCCCTGCCAAGGCAGGACCATGGAATCTAGCACAGGTCACACAGGAATGAATCCATGTGTGTCTTGAAAGTCTCCTCCCCACCCCCACCCCGCATGGCTAGGAAGCCAGTCTCAAGTAACTTGTTAGTGTGCTTATACAATCAGTGTTGCACATGATATGCAACACTATGCCTGTCTAGAACACACTGGGACAAATAAATTATGTCTCTTCTTGACAAATGTAACCTTAAAATATACTTTATTCAAGCACAGAGTCTGTTTAGAGACCAAGGAATTTGGGCTAGTTGCTCAAAATTCATGCTGTTTTTCTCCACTGTCTCATGCCTGTCACTCTCCATTGTCTAATGCCTTGTGAGATTAACTATCAAACCCCTAGATTGCATGGTTTGTAACCTCAGTAAAACTTCTAGATGCATAGAAAGGCCATCTAATTCTCTGGTGCTTCTTTTACAGACTAATTTGTCAGAACGGGGCATGTGAACAAGACTACCTTAAGATGACAACAGGGAAGAACATCTGGTGCTCTCCATGGCCAGAAGCTATCTCTGACAGACAGGAAATTTCAGCATGCAGGAGAAGAGTGTGGCAATAAGCATGCTTTGACACTTCATATGAGGAAATCCAGCTGGTCACAGATGACATCTGTTGAAACTGGTCAGATACTGTGGAAAAGATAAACCTCTAACTCAAGTAATAATCAGTCTCTTTAGTAATCTTTCTGCTGCATTTTGTGGCTGAAAGGAAATGAAGGTGTTTTCACCTCCAGGTCTTTGATTGCCATCTTGAAGGGATGCTGAGTGATGCAATATACAAATCTCATTGCTACAGAGAGAATGAATACTTGAAAGCTAAATCTGCCCATCAATACCTGCAAGAAATGTCAGACTTGGAAGGAAAGCTCCACAGGGAAAAAAAATACCTACATGCTGACAGATCAAGTTTTCATTCCCCGTCTGCTGATGAGAAATGAGATGAAGGTGATAACTTCTTGAGAGATGGCTGTATATAGATCCCCTTCCTGAAGAAAAGAAGATATGATGCATGATACTTCCTTACCTTTCTCTTCCACTTCTTAATGTACTGGGAGTGTTAGGCAGGGTTTCCATGTGAGATGAGCCCTGTGACTCCCTGTGATAAACACCTGTGTATACACATGGCATGACTCACCGATCCACCACTGGAACAAATCCATAATCAGCAGGACTTTAATATTTTGTTTTGAGAGTAAAGTGTGATTTGTCCTAATCAATTGGGTCGAGAGCACTCATTGACATAAACCAGATCCTTACTGCCAAATCAAGGTTTCTTGCAGGTTTTGCTTTTGGCCTAATTGCTAAAGAAAGCCTCCCTGCTCCTTTCACTTTCTCTCTCAGCTAGGGCTATCCTCTGTGTCCACCCAAACATGGATTTAGATCACCTCTTTCAGTCCTGCAGGCTTATCCAAACCCATGCTGCTGGAATTTGTGTCACAATCTCTCATACTTGTAGTGCAGCTCAACACCTTCCCTTCCACTCAAGGGATTCTTGGTATGCTGTTTTCTGCACCCTTGAAAAGAGGGTTGGTGTTGCACTGGACTTTTCCAAAAGGCACTTCTGGTAGTATCCTGACTTCAGACTCCTCTGCCTCCTGAATTAAGACTCCTCTGCCTCCTGAATTATTCCTCAAACCATACCAAGAACCTGCACCTCAGCTGCATGAATTAGACATTGTCTTATGGTTGCTCCATCACCTAATCAGGATGCTTGTCAATGATATCAGGGAACTGAACTTTCACCAGCTTTGGTTATGTGTAAACGTTTTCATCTCATGTCTCTTAACTCAAAATTTGCTCCTACAATTTCTTCATTAAATCTACATTATCATCATTTGGAAAGGAAATATTTTCAGCAAGGATATTTCTGATAATGTTCTTAACTTGCAATAGGCAAATATGTCTAAATGAAATAATTAATTAGAGTCTAATTTAGTAGCACAAGTAATCCCATTGATTTCAACAGAATTACATGAATTAGCGAAATAAGCAATTTTCCCCCAAGGTAAAGCTTTAAGTTAAAAGCTGATGGAAATCTTGATATGGAGAACTGCTGACTGAATTTGAAATATGTAGCTCGGTTTCTGGGCTAATTTTTGACTTTAAGACTTGGTATGCTTGCCTACGTATAGTTTACCCAATGGAGAAGAAAGAAGGGTCTCATTAGAAAAACGAAATGGAGCATGTTTCTATGTTTCTCCTCTTTGCTCTTCTTTTGAAATAAATGGTTGTTTTAATATGTTGTATTAAACGCACGCTACGATAGTAGAAAACTAAGTAAAACTGTTTGGCATGTTCCTTTGAATTAAATAGACTCTGATCTGCTTCATGTTATTGATTGTTTGACATTTTAGATTTATAGCATCTAGAAGCCTGGATCAAGATGGCAATCCCGCTCTGCTTTACATGCTGAATCCTCTTTTTGGTGGAGCATCAATGAGGTTTCATGGCCCATACCAACATGAGGTACATTCCAGAAGGGTATGCATATTCCTATGCATGCAGGTGTGAGTGGACACACTTGCTCGCACACTTGTGCACTTTGCCCTTGTTTTGAGAGTCTGAGGTGGAATGAGAAATTTTAATCTCATTTATTGACCTTTCTGAGAAGTGAAGGGAATGAGGGGAAGGGTAAGCATACACACCTGCAGTTTATTTCTGCAGAGATGACTTAAGATAATAGAGATGAGATGGAAGAAGAAAACTGCTTGTTGCCAAGAGCATTATTTACAAAGCATATAATACACAACCTCAGAAGGGAACTGCTGCCACTGGAATGAAGAACAGTATTGCCAGGGGGGTCACACAACTGCAAGCTCATTTGATTATAGGTGCAAGTCTTAAGGTGGCAGCAAGGAACGTGTAATATTCCTTTAAAGCTGCTTCTGCATTTAGGTGCTTTAGCTCACATGGTTTTGAAGACAGTAGAAGCTGAGTGACTTGTCTACGGGAAGGTCATTTAGAACCAAGGGTTCATGAAACCAATCATTTAGCATGAAAAATGTACGTCTGATACTTGAAATAGACATTATAAGGTGCAAGAAGTATCACTTTGCTAATGTTTACTGGTGATATGCAACTGATTACCATTTAAAGCACATTCCTAGTTCACTCATGTCAGCACTAGCTTTTCTGGAGATAATTGGCTGGATCTTTGGTGATCACCATCCCCAGTTTGTAGGATCATTTAAACAATGTGATCGGATACTATTTAAGGCAATAGACTCCTAAGTAGTTGCATTGTTTACAACAAATGTGGTAGTTTCAGGCTGTGCCTAGAAAATTGTCCACAGTTCTTGAGCAAAAGTGGTAGAAATACAGCTTCTTTTACTTTCCAACTGAGCTGGTCTGGCAATTTTATGTTGGGGCGTTGGGGGTAATTTCAACCCACCGCAACAAACCATACCTATGCCTGTTTAAGCATGACATATTCTCTATTTTATGAACTTCAATGAGTGTTTTGGTATGTAAAAGTTAATAGTTGGCTATTTTATTTATTTTGGAGCTGGATCCTTCTCAGGCCCTACTTCCTTCTGTGGGTTGGGTTTTTTGTTGTTGTTGTGGCTGTTGTTATTTGGGTTTTGGATTGTTGTGGGTATTTTTGTTGGTTGATTTGTTGGGTTTTGTTTCTTTGGGTTTTGGTAGTTTGTTTTTTGGTGGTTTTTTTTTTTTGTTTGGTTTTTTTTACAGTAGGGAAAAATACACATTGCAGTGTACACAGATGTAACCTTTCCTGTATTCTTGTTACATATTCTTATGCATCATAGTATCATAGTATCAGTCAGGGTTGGAAGGGACCACGAGGATCATCTAGTTCCAACCCCCCTGCCACGAGCAGGGACACCCCGCACTAGATCAGGCTGGCCAGAGCCTCATCCAATACTGTCATTCAATCCTTTAAAAAACAAACAAACAAACAAACCCTCCCAAACCCTCTACTTTAGAAACAAAATCTTTTTCAGCAGAAATTCTTTCTTCTTCAAATTCTCTTTATGCCATACTGTGCCCTGATTTGCACTGATGTGGGGAAATTCACGGCCTTTATGATCTAAAGCAGATCTGCGCGAAACATTCCAAAGATGAAAGCTGCATGAGCAGCAGCATGGAGTTCCTGGCAGAAATCTCTGTTCTCAATATCCTCTGTCAGGAGAAATGTTTTCAGCTACAAGACCAATTATGCTCTTCATAACTGAGTAGTGAAAGTGCCTACTCCCAGCTAAACTACAGCAGCATTCTGACGATGTGATTACACCGTTATAAGTGGAAGGTGAGTTTCACTGGTGACATTGGTATTTTGTATTTGCACTATAAAAGTTTCAGGAATGAAAAGCTATAGTTTTCAGCTTCAAATGCTTCTTGTTAAACTACCTCCATATAAATGGTTTCATTTTCTCATGATTTCAACTAGAATTCACTGCTAAAAGCTATTAATTCACTCTGAATGAGACAGCAGCATTTTGATCTAAAATTTAGAAGATGATGTTACATCATTGGTTTTGACACACTTCGTCTTCTTGCAAGACAGCTTTTCATCTTTTTTTAGTCTGAGAGCTGAACATATTCTTTGTTATGACAAAGTATTGATCATCACGTCTAAGAAAGATAATAATGCAATGAAAAATGTAAAAAATATTTCCATTGCCATAGTAGGAAGTATGCAGGTTACATTATCAGAATCTTCTGTGCTTACCTTTGAAATAATACTTATTCAAATGCTTTGAACTTCACTTCTTTTTTTTTCTTAGACTGGAATAATGGCTAAACTCATCTTTGATTGGCATTTGTTGAAATTTTGGTAGTGCTCACATCCTGTTTTGTTCACTGTTTTGGTATACTACAGATGGCACCTAAGCAACACAATAAGTACCTGGAATAACACACTAGTTTTGGCATATATCCACAGGCACTACTCTCCTATGCACCTCTGTAAGCAAGGCCAAATCTCCTATTTCAGCTATGAAATCCAGCATTGAATCTCCCAGTTGCTGTAGCCAGGACAGAAAAATGTGGTGAAAGCTTTTTTTTTTTTCCTTTCCAAGGGTAATACACTTCAATAATCAAAGGGTGAAATCACACAAAAGTTTAGTTAAGATCATTGATTTGCAAGTACAGGATGTGTGTGTGTGGATTATGTGTGGGAGAAATCTCCTTAACTAAATGCGTTAGGAAAATGGAATTAATGTAAAATTCAATAGTTTAATTGGATCCCAAGGAATTATCTTGGAACCTGCTAACTGGCTTCCAAGCCCTGCTAACCAACTTACCTTCATCAAACGCTTAAAGGCTTTCCTCACATTGTCAAAAGCATTTTAAACAAGCACAGCACTCAGCTACATACCATGACAAATTTTGCCTGTAGGCTGTTAAAATGGCTTTAAACTAGTGAGGCGTGCTCTTAAAATACATATATCTACTTTGTACAGATTTTATCCCAATCTGGTTCCTGCCTCCCTAGCCATTTTCTATCTGGCTTTCTGGATTGTTGTTTTGTTGATTTGTTGTTTGGGGTTTCTTTTGTTGTTGTTTTGTTTTTCATTTGCTTGGTTGTTGTTTTTCCCCTCTATCCTTTTTAGTTTGTTTGTTTGTGGGTGTTGTGGGGTTTTTGTTTGCTTGCTAGCTCATTTTTGGGGTTTGCTTGTTTATTTGCTTTTTCTTATTTTTCTGTTTTTTTTTTTCTGTGTTTTGTTGTTTTTTTTTTTTCCTTTTGCCTTTATATCTTCTGAGTCTAGCAGGGTTATTAATTAATGAACTTGTGTATTTTCCTTCGTTAGCTGCTGAAGAGTGAGGAACTGTCAATCAGCGGGGACCCTCCTGAATTAGGTGAATGCTGACATTTGGCAAGTGTCATCACAGTTGCCTGCCCATGCCCTTGTAATGCCCTAAGCCAGTGACCCTTCTCTCTTTGTCACACATTTCAGGTAGCACTCAGAGCTCATTGTGTACAACTGAGGTCAACCGCCAACCAACCAAGTGCTCTGTCCTGCTCGCACAAAGCTTTCCCTGAAGGCAAGAGAAAAGAATAATAAAAGGGGGAAATGGCCTGCTGAGCAAAGGCTCTGAGTCTTTTATAACAGGAGGTCGTTTTTGATTATAGGAAGGAACCTTCAGTGGCCATGGAAACCAAAATGCCACACAAAAGCCAGAGGGTGCTTGGGAGGTAAACAAGATAGATGAAAGATGATGGTGCTTTTAATCTCCACAATCAATGTGTTTAGGTGGGTGACTTTAATTTAATCCATGTCTGATTAACCCTCTCCTTTGTTTACACCATTATAGGAGGTTTTCCCCTGTAAAATTTTTAAACAAATGTTAAAAAATTCCAGGAGAGGGCTGGTTGCTGCAGTGTTTTCATCCTATTCACCCCCCTGATGTAATCATGGATGTTCTCATTATCCACACAAATGCCTAATCCTTCTTACTCCTGCTAAGCTTATCCTCAGTGCTATATTTTTTGAATGAGAGAGTGAAAGTTCTTATACAAATACAAATTCTTGTGACTTTCTCTTTCGGACACCTAGCACGATGAAATAACTGGAAACAATGGCATTCAGTATGGAAACCTTTTCCATCAAGAAGCCTTGGAGCAGTTTGGTGAAAACTGGTTTTGATTTGGTTGAATTATGAGCCCTTGAAAACTGCATATTGTACATGCTTAGACGTTTTTAAATAACAGCGGCGGTTTTAATGACAGCTGAATGTTCGGAAGGAAGTTGTGCCGTGCATGCATGCACGGCTAATTTACCTACTTACTGAAAAATATACTCAGGGGTAGTGCTCTGAATGAACCCTGCCACATTCAGTTTGGGTTGGCTTACACGACTGAAAATTCCCTCCGACAGCTGCGCAAAGTTATCTACAATAATGAGCATTTTATGGATAAGTTTTTCAAAAGCAGCCCCCATTGAGAGGAGCAGATCCTATTCAGACAGGAAAGGAGAAGGAATAAAATAAAATAAAGGAAAAGGACCCAGAGGAATTTGTGTGTTCCTACAATCCTTGGAGTTAAGGAGCATATTCAATAAAGACAAACACTTAAGCACTTATCTCAGTCTCAGTGTCATTAGAGTACGAGTTTAAAAACCTCTTTGAGTCTTGTCCTGGTGCCTGGATGAGAATAAAATTGCACACTCATTTAGTTAGGCTTCCTAAACAGTCTGGAGGAAAAGAAAGATGTTTCAAAATCCTATTTGTAGAAAGAACTGTCTGAGCTCACTGACTTCAAGTTATCTTGTCCTTTCCCTGAGCTAAGGATGACTTTAGCATGACAGCCAACTGCTGCCTCTACCCAGCCAAAAAGCTAAGCCCTTTCCTGAAGGACAGCCTATCTCAGCTTGAAAAAGTAAAGCTGAGCTTAGGTTTTGATTTAAAATCCAGGCAAAGGAGGCACTGTAACTGATGCTGCCCATTCTTTATCCAATAACTTAGCTTGCCTAGGGAGCAGGAGAGTTGAGCACTATGCCTTCCTCAGTACCAAAATACTTGGCCCAACCAAGAAGGCGAAACGTGGGAAAGAGCACGTTTGGTGCTGGAGCTGGGCCGCTCCTCAGAAACAAACACAACAACTGGGGGCTGAGGGAGAAAAAATGAGTCTGAACTCCTAACTCTGCAACCCTGGCAGGAAAAGAAGGACCTTTTGAAAATATGTCATGTAGAATTAAGCAGGGAGTGATGTGCCTGCATGCTAGGCCAGAGCGGTTCTTTGCCTGAAGTGCATTAAAACTGTAAATACTTCATGAGCTTCAAGGTAAAATAAGAAATTATAAAAGAAAAACAAAACCCAAACACAGCTTTCTGAAATACAGTTTCAAGCTGATCAACCAAGTCTCTCCAAATCCCTTTTTGAAAAATCTTGACCTAATTCTCTAAAGGGACACAGATGTTGCAATGCCTGATTTTCAATTGACCTGCTGCTATTTGCTTGAGAAGAACATGAGATGCAGAGACTTAGGATCCTAATTATGAAATTCCAGTAGTTACAAAGCAAGATCATGAAGATGCCCCCATTAACCAAAAAGAAATGTAAAGGAAAAGATCTAGTTGCTGCTCTAGGCAAAGGAGAGGCTCTTCTTTCAGCAAGGATTGACAGCTGTAAACCCTTCTGTAGAGTCAGATGCTACAGCCAGGTAACCCTCTCCAAGAAAGAACACGTCATTAATTGCTGCCTTCTGCTAACAGTGAGCACTCATATACCATTTGAAATATCCAGATCCTAGTCTTCTGTCAGGTCTGGGGCTTGACTCTTCCTCCACAACTCCTCAGTGGGGCTCCTACCTGCTAAACTGAAAGAGTGTACAAGTCTATGGACCAGTCTTGATTAACATATTTGTTGGCAACATGGACAGTGGCATTGAGTGCACCCTCAGCAGGTTTGCTGATGACACCAAGCTGTGTGGTGCAGCTGACAGGCTGGAGGGAAGGGATGGAATCCAGAGGGACCTTGACAGGCTGGAGAGGTGGGCCCATGAAAACTTCATGAGGTTCAACAAGACCAAGTGCAAGGTCTTGCATCTGGGTTGGGACAATCCCAGGCAGTGATATAGGGTGGGCAGTGACTGGCTTAAGAGCAGCCCTGAAGAAAAGGACTTGGGGGTGCTGGTGGATGAGAAGCTCAGTATGAGCCAGCAGCGTGCACTTGCATCCCAGAAAGGCAATCACTTCCTGGGCTGTATCAAGAGAAGCATAGCCAGCAGGTCGAGGGAGGTGATTCTCCCCCTCTACACTGCTCTCATGAGACCCCACCTGGAGTACTGTGTCCAGTTCTGGAAACTCTATTACAAGAAAGATATGGATGTGCTGGAGCGTGTCCAGAGTAGGGCCACAAGGAAAATCAGGGGGCTGGAGCATCTCTCCTATGGAGACAGACTGAGAGAATTGGGGTTATTCAGTCTGGAGAAGAGAAGGCTCTGAGGAGACCTTCTTGCAACCTTCCAGTATCTGAAGGGGTCCTACAAGAAAGCTGGTGACTTTTGACATTTTAGGATGTCAAGTAGTGATAGGACTATGGGGAATGGATCCAACCTAGGGGAGGGTAGACTCAGATTGAGTGTTAAGAAGCTAATCTTCACCATGAGGGTGGTGAGACACTGGAACAGGTTGCCCAGGGAGGTGGTGGAAGCCCCATCCCTGAATATTTTTAAGACCAGGCTGGATGTGGCTCTGGGCAACCTAATGTAGTGTGAGGTGTCCCTGCCCATGGCGGGGGGGGGTTGGAACGAGATGATCCTTGAGGTCCCTTGCAACCCTGATGATTCTGTGATATTCTGAGACAGAAATCAGAAGACTCATCCTAAGAAAAAAGTCTTTGAAACAAGATGAGAAATATTTTGCTTCTCATTGAATCTGTGGTTATTTTTATTGAAAAGATGATCCAAGAACTTTACATGTACCTGAGGTAGAGTAATTCTCTCTCTCTCCAAGGCAAAGGTTATTTCAATCATTTATATGAAGTGGCACAATATAAACAAGCAGGAAGTGAAAGGGGCCTACACTAACATCTTTCAGTAACTTTCAACTTGACAGTAGAAATTTTAGGTTGCAATATTTCTGTAGGATGATCTTGGTCGTGGATCAAGGACACAACCAATTCTCTTCATTCTCTTTTACTTTGATTAGCTTCTGGAACTCCTTTTTAACAAGTTCCCACCATGCATATACACAGTGTTTGAATATTACATATAAAACCAAAAGGGAAAATATCCGTTTTGAGGTCCTTCCAGGTGACAAATTAGCAGCTATGGACTGCAAGTGCTTTCTGCATTCGCTATCAGATCACAGGATCACAGGATGTCAGGGGTTGGAAGGGACCTCCAAAGATCATCTAGTCCAACCCCCCTGCCAGAGCAGGACCATGGAATCTAGCACAGGTTGCACAGGAACACATCCAGATGGGACTTGAAAGTCTCCAGGAAAGGAGACTCCACAACCTCTCTGGGGAGCCTGTTCCAGTGCTCTGCAACCCTCACAGTGAAGAAATTCCTCCTCATGTTGAGATGAAACCTCCTGTGTTGTAGTTTATATTCATTGCCCCTTGTCCTATTACAGGGTGCAATTGAGAAGAGCCCCTCCTTCTGACACCCAGCTCTCAGGTATTTATAAACATTTATTTAATCCTATCTCAGTCTTCTCTTCTTCAGACTAAAAAGCCCAAGGGCTTTCAGCCACTCCTCATAGGGCATGTGGTCCAGTCCCTTAAACATCCTGGTAGCCCTCTCTTGGACTCTCTTGAGTAGATCCTTGTCTCTCTTGAACTGGGGAGCCCAAAACTGGACACAATATTTCAGGTGAGGTCTCACCAGGGCAGAGTAGAGGGGAAGGAGAACCTCCCTCAATCTTCTGGACACACTTCTCTTAATGCACCCCAGGATCCCATTGGCCTTCTTGGCCACAAGGGCCATTGCTGTCCCATGGATAACATTGTCTCCAAGGACTCCCAGGTCCTTCCCACAGGGCTGCTCTTCAGCAGATCACCTCCTAACCTGTACTGGTGCAGTTTATTATTCCTTCCCAGATGCAGGACTTTGCACTTAACCTTGTTGAACCTCATTAGGTTCCTCTCTGCCCAGCTCTCTAGTTTGTCCAAATCTTGCTGAATGGCCACACAACCTTCAGCTGTATCAGCCAAGTCTTCCAGTTTGGTATCATCAGCAAACTCGCTGAGCAGACACTCTGTCCCCTCATCAATGTCATTGATGAAGATGTTGAAGAGGACTGGACCCAGCACTGATCCCTGGGGGACTCCACTAGTCACAGGTCTCCAGCTGGACTTGGCACCATAGACCACTACTCTTTGGACCCTATTATGTAACCAGTTTCTAATGCACCTCACTGTCTGTTCTTCTATCCCACACTTCCTGATCTTGCTCACAAGGAAGTTATGGGAGGCTGTATCAAAAGCCTAACATCAAGGTAGACTACATCCACTGTTTTCCCGGCTTCTACCCATTCAGTTACAACGTCATAGAAGGCTATCAGTCAAGCAGGATTTCCCCTTCGTTAATCCATGCTGACTGCTCCTGATCATCTTCTTCTCTTCCAAGTGCCTAGAGAAGACCTCCAGAAGTTTTCCATGGTCAGAAGTGAGGCTGACAGGTCTGTAGTTTCCTGGAACCTCCTTCTTGCCCTTTTTGAAGACTGGAGTGACGTTGGCTTTCCTCCAGTCCTCAGGCACCTCCCTGTCTGCCAGGATTTTGCAAAAATGATGGAGAGTGGTAGAGCAACAACATCAGGCAGCTCTCTCACTCAGCATTCCTGGGTGCACCTCATCAGGGCCCATGGACTTATGAATATTCAGTTTATGCAACTGATCTTTAACCCAGTCTTCACTGGCTAGTGGAAAGTCTTCCCTCCTCCAGGCTGCTTCTCCTTCATTCAAGGTCTGGAATTCATACGGAGCTCAGTCCTAGGAGTAAAGACTGAAGCAAAGAAGGCATTCAGCATCTCTGCCTTCTCTGCATCCTCAGTCATCAGGGCTGCCTCCTCACTCAGCAGTGGGCCCACACCTTCCCTATTCTTCCTTTTCCTACTGATATATTTGAAGAAGCCCTTCTTGTTCTCTTTAACTTCCTTTTCCAGCTTTAGTTCCAAGAGGGCTTTAGCATTCCTTGTTGCCTTCCTACATGCCCTGTCAGCTGCTCTACAGTTCTTCTAAGTGACAAGCCCCTTCTTCCATGAGCTGTATCTTTCTTCCATGAGATATCTTTCAGAAGTTCCTCGCTCATCCATGCAGATCTCCTGGCATGACTGCCCTATTTTTCAGTCAAGGGAACATACATATCTTGGGGCTAGGAGGCATTTAAAAATTGACCAGCTTTCTTGGGCTCTTATATCCTCCAGAGTCTTAGCCTATGGGATTCCTGCAAGCATACCTCTGAAGAGTACAAAGTTAGCCCTGCAGAAGTCCAGGGTTGTAATCCTAATTATAGCCCTGCTTTTAGCCTGAATGATTCTAAACTCCACCATGTCATGGGCACTGTTGCCAAGGCTGTTTCCAACCTGAATATCCCCAACCAGTCTTTCTCTATTAGTTAATACAAAGTCCTTTGACTGCTTTCGTAGCATTTTGCAGGTTCAAAGTAATTTTTACTTATTATTTTGGGTGAATCCTCCAAAATTTCAGTTGTCAACTATCTGGGTATATTTTAAAATACAGTATTATTTATTACTTTTTTGTGTGTCAAAAAACACCTCCGCACTCAATAACGTGAACACATCAGAATGAATGCTTTACTTATAACATGCTCCACTCTGCTGAACGAGTCCCTAACTTGCAGTGGATTAACCTGGGACTCTGAAAAAGGAAAAGATAGTTTGTTTCTTCACTGTGTGGTCACATTGTGACCTGACTCCAGACAAATTGCTAGGGTCCTGTGCAGTTACAAGTGTCCATGCCTGCTGCACAGTAACAGAAATATTATGTGGCAAATTTAGGCAACCCGGTGACCACCATGAAATCTATTGACGTTTTCCTCAGGCTTAATGTGGATACTTAGCCAAACCTCTTTGGCTGAGCAACTGAACTTTATCATGCTCCTTTCCTCTTCTCCCAGCTAAAAATATAAATACCCTTATATTTATGCTAGTGCAACACCACCTACTAGGAGGCAAGGGTAAGAAAGCTAGCTCTTTTCAAAATTAATGAGCCTTGGAAGGAAATGAAGCTGAGAGAGTATGAAAGCATATGAATTTCTCCTATACAGAAGAACTAGCATTCATTAAACTGTAACTCTACACTGTTTGAGGCTCCAGTCCACTTCAGCAGTGGCTTGGTATGAGTAAGAACCACTGAGTTCAGGGTGTGTGTTTTACTTTTGCCTCAAAAAATACATGACTGCATCTGTGGATAATGAGATTAGCAAAGATATTTGTTTTGTCGCAGCAACATGTGCTTACGTGTGCATTAGATGTGAGAAAATTTGTTCTTGGGATAATCTGAGAAAATGGGAGATTTCTATCCAGTGCTTGATTTGGGTCCCTTTGCAATGGTGGCAATTGTAAGCCTAAGTCTATTTTCAGACTGTCAGATGATGGGAATCACATTAACTGAGGCAGCCTGGAGTTCTTGTTACTAGCTAATGTCAGAACTTAGTATGGTGAAAATGGATGTACTTACAAATAATTCTGTTAAGAAAGGTCTCTTTTAATTGTTCCTTTGATGCTCTTTTTACTTGAGGATAAGAAATGTACCTCTTTATAGCTCTATTTTAAATGCAATAAGATTGAATGCTGTAGTGGGTTGAGGCAGCCCCCCTCCCCACCACAGGCAGAAAGTAACAACTCAGACAAACGGATTGCAGAAGTGATGGAAAGTTTAAATGAAAAAGCAGTGAATGTTTACAGAGAAAGCCAGAAGCAGTGACAAAAGATAATCCCAAAGCATACCCAGAAAGATCCCATCCCCCACCTGGGGGTACATCCAAGACCCCCAGGGCTCCTTCTTCCCCCCTCCCCACTGCTAGGCTAGTCTCAGCTGGCCAGATCTGAGACTGCCCATCCACCCGTGGCCTTGGGCCTAGCCAGGCCCATGGCCGGGAGACAACATCTCCCCCAGTTACCGGGCGGCGGCGAGGAAGAAAGAGGAGGTGCTAGACCTCGCACTAGATCTTATAGTGGTGGTGCAGAGAATTATGGTAGAAATACCTAATTTCCTGTGTCCACCCACTGGGGCTGGACCTCTGGACACAGGAAGCACCTCATGTAGCAGAGGGCACCCAGCCCAAACTGCAACAAATGCTATTGGAAATCAATAGATTACATTGTTCACAGATGTTTGCTTCCTAGATATGATCATATAACTCAGATTATTGCATTCTCACTCATCAAGAAACAGCCTCCAAGAACTTTTGTTTTAGGTGAGAATGCTAAACAAGAGCATATTGACTTGTACTCCTCTTGTTCTGTACATTTCAGACTTTTCCTTATATTCAGTCTTCTACTGCAAATCATTTCTATCAATATATATGTATCAAATGAAACGTGATTGCTATGGATATGTTTTTGCAAGTATACTGTGTGCATAGTTACATAAAAATAAATAGTCCTAATACCATTTCACAATAAGCTATACACATGCAACACAGATCATATATAAATGACCATGCCTATGCTAATGAACCATACTAAGTGAATCACCAAATGTAAACAAAGAAATATAATCTTACAAGCCTGAAAGGAAATTGCTGTCAGATATGATGGATTGTATTTCCTGGCTCTATGGTTGGTAATTTTATATTTAGTTTGCATTTGATCGTCAGCTATCTGTATCGTGTTTATTGCATCATCATTTTTAGGGGATGATCAAATAATTTCCTTGAAGGCACAGATCTACCATTAGAAATGGAATGTTTTGAGGAGATCTGTTTGATTTGCCTTTGAAAGACCAGCTATACTAAGGGTGATTTACCAAAAATGAGGAAAACGCCACGTCTGTATTCTTTCCAGACAGCCATTGCCATCATTTTCTAGTGATTAATAAATGCAAGGAGAGTTGAGTTGATGGAATCCCCAACCTGAAACAGTTCTGCTTCTTTCAAGAGTATACATGATGTGTAGTCTCAAAATCAGAATACCGTTCAGGTGCTAGTCACAAGAGGGAGCTCAGCACTTCACAGCTATAATAGAAATAGATCTACACTTAGAAGCAAAATCTGACTAGTTTGTAAAAAGATACAGGATTTATAAATCAAAAGCAATTTTTAGTGCTTGGACAATGTTAATTGATCTTGGGTTTTTCTTAAAATATCAACATCTACCACCAAATGAAGCAGAGTAATTCCAAGTCAGATAACATAGAAATTCCTTGCTCTTTCTCTCATCTTCCTAGTTCCTCATATTTTTATTTCTTTGTCAAAATCAGTTAAAATTGAAGCTGACAGTTCATAGCAACACTTTTAAAGTAAAAGCAAAGCAAAACAAAACAACAAAAAACAGTAATACCATATTAGTCTTCGGAGCGAACCAGAAGTAAACTTTCTATCACAGTTGCAAATGTTCAGAACCATACATTTGAAATACCATGACCTTTGAAAACATATGATATATAAAAGAAAAAAAAACAACAATCCTTTTTTTTTTTTCCAAAAAGATTTGGTTCCTAATCTGAGATATCCTGACTTGATAACTGCACACTCTAAGTAAGCTAAAGAGTCTCACAGCCATGGGCATCCAAATATATGGATACCCAAACTGTTATCTACGCCAGCAACCCAGATCCAAGAGTGGAAGAGCTGCCAGAGAGTGAACCTGGTGGTTTTTTTGTTTTGTTTCATATTGGGGTTTGTTTGGTTGGGTTTTATTAACACATTTTCCTGGAATATTTGGGCTTTTAAAAAATGGCTTTTTTTTTTTTTTTCCAGCTGAGGAACCATTGACTGAAAAAGCTGTAGCCAGGTGAACTTGAAAGGATGTTAAATCTAGCAATCATGACAACTAATATACAATTTTCAAGAACTCCAAATCAGTCTTTGGATGCTCATGCTACTTAAATTTTGTTGAGTCTACTCCGTAAGTTATATCACATGAAAAGGTATGATTTGAGCATTTCAGTGTTTGTTGTTCCAGATTAATCTAGGCTGATTTTTTTAACAATGGTTCTTTTCTTATTTGCCTCACCCACTCCTAGTGTTGCCTGGGTGATGCAGTTGTTCAGATCTTGTGGCCTTGAGTGTTTACTTATAAGTAGTGCAAAGCCTGTGGAACGGATTGGCTTGCTGAATTGGATTTGCGACTGTTTTCCTTCCCCAGAACAGTAGAAAGTAATTGAAATGGTTATATATTTCTTCCTTCCTCCTATAGATTCCCTTAACTTCAAATGTCTCTTAATCTTCACTGTTTGATGTTCTCTCCCTTTTCCATACTCTACCTTTCCTGGCATATCTCCCACTCCTTGCAAAACCTACATTATCCTCACCTTCTCTTGGCCATCTCTTTTGAAAATGTATGGTGAAATGGGTAGTTAAAGAAGATGACTTCCAACTAGAAGATCCAACACCTTTCCTAGGGAGTTCTGGATGTTGTGAGGTTAAAGTGTTTAAATCAAGTTTAGGATTAAAAGGTACACTTTCAGTCTATAGCCATAAAGTACATGTCAAAAGTACTCATTGAAATTCTATACTGTGTTATGCAGTTATGCAAAATAAATAGGCCTAATGATCCCTTCTGGCATTATGAAAGTTGCTCTTTTAATTTACAAGGGCCACCATTTCCTACCATATTTTGTAAGCAAGAATTCAAGTACTAGTGTGCTACTAAGCCAGTTTATTAGGGAAATATATCAGCACAGTTCTTAAAATGTTAATTTTAAATCAATCAATTTATGAATTATTTTATATATCATTTTTAAGAAGCTGCTTTCTAAATTTAAAGAGAAAGCATAATAATTTTGCATAACATAAGCTTGGGCTCTCAAGTAGCTGAATGATTGCATACAGAATAAAAGCCCAACAGCCTTAGTTATGAATACAAACAATGATTCTGTGACAGGCACGCAGAGATTAGGATATACAATTTGCATTGCCATGTATACATGATGGATATATAATGTATAAAGAAGGCTTGATTAGAGTATTCACTGAAATTGTCTTTGGCAGAAAACAAGATTCTAAGTAGCCCTTGTGTATGTATGTATGTATGTATTTATTTTTCTTAATCTGAAGTACTTCTTATCCTTGAAAAGTTGTCTTCAAAATGTTTTGGCTACAATATGTGAATGTCTAACTTTAGGGTTATTTTCCCCTTCGTTTCCCAAAGTTGTAAGGTGTATTTTATTAGACTGATTTCATAAACCTTTCATATTTCTGTCAACTGTTAAACTCTAGTAACCATAAAAATGTGTTAGCTACTCCTCGATGGAAGTCTCATAATTTTAATCAATTGTTAGATCAGTGTGCCTCTTTGGGCCCCCTTCAAGAATGATATATACAGGCATTTTCTCTTGTCTTTCCTGTATGTATGTTCAGAATGCAAGATACAACTACTGTCTGACAAAACAGCATTTCATAAATTAGTAGCTCATCAACACATACATGATTTAGCCACAATAAATGGTGCCCCTTCCTCTCAAGCAGGTCAGAAAGCAAAGAATCTGGGAGAGAAATAAAGGCATTTCAGTGTATTGAACAGAAAATATAAAACTGTAGGAAAACAGCTTCATGAGTTACTCTTCACAATAACAAAGACACGTAACAGAGAAGGGACCTTGTCATATGGCCATGAAAGAAGTTCAAAAGAGGCTGGGTAGCTTACCCTGAGAGAAAAAATTGAAAACCCTGCTTTTAAACTTCTAGATGCTCTTGTGATCAAGGCAATCAAGCAAGCTGTAAATTAGCACAGGACATTTTGAGTTAATTCTAGTAGCCCTTAAGGGCAATGTCCTGGCAACCAGGATCTGATGGTAGTGAGAATCCTCAACCACAGGTTCCACCTACAGACATCCTATCCCCAAAGCCTGATAGCCGTATCCCACTGCTCTTCTCTGAGGGAGACCTGGGGAGACACATTTTGTCCAACTCTACTGCTGTAAAGGCACTGTGAACATCAAAGTCAAGACTTCATTTCCCTCTAGCACAGCAGGTTTTAAAACAGCAACAAGAACAACAACAAAATAATAATAAAAAAACCCTTCCAAACTGTCTATAGCTCAGTAAGTAAACTCAGCCTAAATTGGCAAGAGCCCAGATAACTTCAAATTGGAAAATGTGCAATTAGTTTACTAAACGCAAGGTGACACGCCTGAGATGATGCTCTGTATTTGAAATCACAGAGAGCTGATTAAAAATTGTGCTCCCTGCTAAGGAGGAAATAGTCATCCTGAATCTATGGTTTACAGGATGATTTTGTTGTACTCTTATTCAAATGCGCAATGCCTGGTGGAAAATTAAGCAAATCAAATTAATATCGGCCTCCCGCTATTGTTCGTCTGCGCCACACTTCTGCAGCGACAATCCTAAACATCAGAAAAATACAGAACTCTTTAGACTCGAGGATCTTATAAACAAGAAAATAAAATAAAACCCCTCAAATCCCCGAGTCGTATCCTATTGCTAAGAATAATCCAACGGTGTTTTAACCGCCCCACCGAACAGACAGGCCTTACATTGCGCTCTGAGTTTCGCCAAACTGAGGCTCTGGCAGGGGGCCAAAGGAAGCAGGTTTCAGCGGCGTGGGCCCTCCGCTGAGAACACCCTACCACTGGTCCCCCCGAGGCGGGGCACTGCGCATTCATTTTATGTGTAGTGCTCCTGTCTCTCACAACTGCTATGTCTGATATTTTCTTTATGACTTCAGCTTATTTGCAAATTTGGCTGCAAGATGTATTTTCACACAGTAGTCAATACAAAGTCTATAACTGAAGCTCAGAAACACAGTCTACCAAGTTTAACTGAATTAACTTGATCTCCAGAAATAATAACTGTGGAAAGACAGAGGAATCCACTCCTATTCAGTTTCAATGAATTCTGGCATGTATGGTGACACCAAAAAATGTTATACCCATAGTATACGCAACCTTAGTTGAGTGTCATCACTTAATAGATACTTACAGAAACACAGAGAAGTCAAAAAAGCAACATTCAGTCAGGAATAGGAGACAACAACCACAAATACTTGCCATCACTTTCGTGTTCCACGTCATGGATTGACATTTTATTCTGTCTAACTCTTCTCACTGCAACTTCTCTTCAGAAAGCTACCAGTGCCGATATATTTTGTTATGTACCGGTGCCGATACATTTTGTTATGTACTGGAAGAGATAAGGTGTGGGGGGAAGTGGGTTGAGAGAAGATTAGAAAAAAATAATCAGTTTTTGCCATGTGTAGAGAACAATCACAACTGTCTGATCTGCAGGTATGTGATCCTTGTGAAGTCACAGACTGGTTGATGGAGGATGGGATATCTGCAGCCATAGATTTGCTTTTCTTTCCTTTCCACGTTTCCAAGTCTTTTGTGTTGTACTCTAAATATTGAGCTCCAGTCGTTGTAAACATTAAATGCATGTCAGCTTGCTGACAAATAACATTGTTTCAGATGTTTATATTCTCAGCTGTTGAGCAAACTCCTTTCCAATTTGTGCATAAACTCCCTTTATGAAAAAAAATCTTTTTTTTTTCATAAATGCAAAGTACAGATCTTCTTTCACTATTTCAAATGGCTAAATAATATTGAATGAATGAAAATAGAAATGTCAATTTCAGACCAAAATCTCTAAGTAATTAGGTGACTGCTGTAGTTCATCTCTGTCCATGCTATTAGGCCTTAGTGTTTAGAAAGAAAAGTTGTATTATTTCTCCAGGAAAGTGTGTCAGTGATCTGACCTCAGTCAACGAACTCTGAAGACATCACAGGTGATAGAGATGGCTAAGAAGAGTTGACTGGAGGAGCATAGTTATTATTTTTATTGTATGCCTTAAATTGACACTTGATTCATTAATACAAAACACTCAACATTTTCCATCTGGAAAAAAGATTGACTTCTGTCTTATCATTAACATTCCCATGAAATGATTAACTACAAAACTTCTACCTGCAAATCCAAACTGGAAAAAAAAAGGTCAGACAGAATCAATACTTTTTCATGAAGTAAAATGTTAAAAAAACTGCCTAACTGGATATCTTTGGGTCTACTGTTAATATCTGGAATGAGTTCTACAGACAATAGTATGACTTATCAAAGGGGGACTTAAGCACATGCTTCATTTTAAGCTCTGAGTAATACTAGTTGTCTGCAAGAGAATTTAAGCATCCAAGCCAGATTAAGGATGATGTTGGAGACAGAGTGTGGTTCTTCCATGCCCTTCAAACACCTCTAGGAATCCTGGATGCAGGTGGCCTAGTTATTTAAAATGTGTTTAGGTTTAGAAAGATTTTCTTGGAGGACAATATATAAATGTAGGAAAAACATTGACCAAAGCATGTGGTGGAAAAGCAGCAAAAGGTAAGCAGAAAAAAATTGTAGATAATGCATTTATGAACTTTAGGCTATGTTTCTGCCTGTACTTCTCTCAAGACTATCATGTTGATTACAAAGCAGTATGAATTCAATATTTTTCTATGATTCTTCCTACTCAAGATGTGGTAATAATTTTACATTCGACCAATTGTGTATCACAGAATCACCGAATCACAGAATCACCAAGGTTGGAAGAGACCTCAAAGATCATGAAGTCCAACCTGTCACCACAGACTTCATGACTATACCATGGCACCAAGTGCCACGTCCAATCCCCTCTTGAACACCTCCAGGGATGGTGACTCCACCACCTCCCTGGGCAGCCCATTCCAATGGCTAACAACTCTCTCTGTGAAGAACTTTCTCCTCACCTCAAGCCTAAACTTCCCCTGGTGCACCTTGAGACTGTGTCCCCTTGTTCTGGTGCTGGTTGCCTGGGAGAAGAGACCAACCCCCTCCTGGCCACAACCACCCTTCAGGTAGTTGTAGAGAGCAATGAGGTCTCCGCTGAGCCTCCTTTTTAGGCTAAACAATCCCAGCACCCTCAGCCTCTCCTTGTAGGGCTTATGCTCAAGGCCTCTCACTAGCCTCGTTGCTAGCTAAC
This sequence comes from Colaptes auratus, assembly GCA_015227895.2. Classification (NCBI taxonomy): domain Eukaryota; kingdom Metazoa; phylum Chordata; class Aves; order Piciformes; family Picidae; genus Colaptes; species Colaptes auratus. Next base: position 89,613,154 of record CM037631.1, on the reverse strand, counting down.
TGCATGAGAAATGAGCAGTCTGAAGACAAAATAGTTATCTGAACATACAATGGTATCAGTGAGAAATTGTGTTGGACTCTTGTTTCATATGCAGAGGCGAAAGAGCAGATCTTAATACAGCCACCAGGGAGTCTGAATGCCTCATTTCTCTAGTGTAGCTATTACCCTAGAATTAGGATAAAATGAAAAATTATTAATCCCTATTGCAATGAAAATTTATACATTGTTTGAATATATATACACATTTTTGTATTTGACCACTTAAAGCTTTCAAACATGGAGTTTCATGTTTGTTTTCTATGGATAAAATGCTGTAACAATAGAAAGTAGCAATGCAATAAGAACATATGTAAGAACAGTCTCTGTCTGCAAAGTAGTTCACATCCGAAATGGACACTTAAAATAAGCCTAAGCATGGCTTTAGATGCCTATTTTACTTATAAATACTATTGGATAATTACACAAGAGAACAATTGGCTTTGTTCTAATGTCCTAAATTCTGAAGTTTTAAAATTCTGCAATCACAATTGCTGGCAAGCCTGCCCCCAAGATTCCCCTGTCACTAAGAATTTTTCTCCTGCCTTCACAAGAGTAGAAAAAAAAACTCATCAGTCTGGATTCATCATGCTGAAGGGTTTTGCTGGAAACTCATCACATGTGGTCAGTGTGGGTTGGTGAGTGCCGGATTTTGTTAGCAAACTTTATCCAAGAACCTTACCGCCAAGGTTGAACCTGCCAGAGACCACTTTCCCTGATGGTACTACTGACAGAGTCTTTGTCAGAACTGGAATGGGCAAAAAAGTTTAAACAAAGGAAGAATTGACTTAAAAATCTGTGCCAAGCTCCAAGTGTGTTTTCAATGAATCAGTACTTTGGTTCTTAAAAAAAAAAAGAAAAGCTGACATAAACGTTCCTGACTGATTTTTGTTCTGTAGTCACTTTTTAAATTCCTCATTTGAGCCAGGCCAGTAAGTAGAAACAGAAAATGCCACAGAACTACCTTTCCTGGTGGACTTCTTTACTGGAAAAAAAGGAAGTTCAATAAATCTCAGTCTCTCAAGAATATCTCTTTTTACAAATTTTATCATTAAGATTTACAAATTCAAGATTAAGCCAATTTAGATCTAATTTCTCCCTTCCTCTTAATATATGTGAGAGACTAAATGTTGTCTCTCTTGATGTGACTCAACAAAGATAAAATCACCTTTGCTGCTTGCCCAGACAATAGCTGAGGTGTATTGGGCAGATGTCAGGCTCTCGGAAAGGTGCATAGATAATGATGGGACATAGATAATGATGGGACTTTTCAGGCTATCAGGTAGTGATAGGACTAGGGGAAGCTGGAGGTGGGGAGATTCAGGCTAGATGTGAGGAGGAAGTTCTTCACCATGAGGGTGGTGAAGCCCTGGAATGGGTTATCCAGGGAGGTGGTTGAGACCCCATCCCTGGAAGTGTTTAAGCCCAGGCTGGATGAGGCTCTGGCCAGCCTGATCTAGTGTGGGGTGTCCCTGCCCATGGCAGGGGGGTTGGAACTAGATGATCCTTGTGGTCCCTTCCAACCCTAACTGAAACTATGAAACTATGATTGCTCACTGGAAATAATGGGCAGAGGCCACTGCCCTCAATACTCTCTGGAATATGCATATTCACCACCTGGACTCATTCCTAAAAACTGTATAAAAGATCTGAGCAACTACTTGCTCAGGAGAAGGAAAACACAGGAGAAGGAAAATGCAGGAGAAGGAAAAGACCTGGCCAATGCCACTGAGAATGAAAACACGAGAGAAGGAAAGGACTGGAGTGATGTTGCTCTGAAGAAAAATGGAGAGAATACCAGGAGAGAAAAAAATGACAGAGACATCACCATGCAGCCTGGAAGAAACAGAGCAAGAGGAACCCTCTCTTCCTGTCCTAAGTTCTGCCTGCTACAACTCATGGAGCTGAAGAGGCTGCTCAGAATAGCCTTTCTTCACAGACCCAACATCTCCTCCAGTCCAAAGTTGCAGCAGCCTTCCTCCACAGACTCAAACTGTCTTGGGGGGTGAGGGGTGCGGTAATATAATTCATTTCCTCTTCTCTCTCCCTCTTCTCTCTCTCCCTCTCTATTTTCTCTCTCTCCTCTTCTGATCCATCCACTTCATTTGTATAATAAGTAGTCTAGCTGTTGATATTTTGGCCTTGTTTGTGCCTCTAATTTCATAACATGGGAGTATTCAAAAGAACCGAGTCTCTTTCCCTCTCTGGACTGAGACAATATAAAATCAGTTGTGACATTCTATGTCAGAAATCTAATGTGACTCTAGACTAGATTTAGACATGCATACAAGTTTGCTTAGTAGTTTAACAGACAGAAAGATTGACAGAGTTGTCATACTATGGGAAGCTTAGTTTCATGCAAATAATTGTCTGAAACACATTTGTATTTTGTGATGACAGGCACCTGATACAGCTGGAACTTTTCTTCTGTATTCACTTACAGGAGGTAGTCCTTTTGCCAGTTTTAGTTTGGTGCATGGTAGAGAGATAATGTAAATTCTAATTGTAGCAGATAGCTTTTAATCCTGATCTGATTTAGTTTAATTTAGATTCAAAAGCAAACACAGGTTGACAGCAATGATGAGGCTTTATTTTTAAAAAGGCAGATGTGGAGAACTTTACGAAAACTGTGCCCTGAGATTTAAGAGAAAGTTCAATGGGAACAGGATCTACACTGAACATAAAATAAATGTGACACAAAGAGCAAAGTGAGAGTCTTGTGTCATCCAGAAAGGATGACATTGGCATTGGGACTAATAAATTAAGATAAAATAGATAAATTAAGAGATATACGTAGCAATGAAAATTATTGCAGGCAAAATACAGGCAAAACTCAAAACATTCAGCATAGGTGTTCAGATAGTCTCCATCTCATATTGGTGAAATAACTGATCTATGAACTTGTAAGATCTTGTAGCAAGGACTTCTGATAATTTATTAGGTTGTGTGCATTAATCATCAGATAGTGCATCAGCTTAGTAAACTTGAGGAAAAGGCATGTCACAGAATCATAGAATCATTTTGGCTGGAAAAAAACTTTAAGATTACTGAGGCTAATCAGCAGCCTAACTTTGCCAAATACACCACTAAACCATGTCTCTAAGCACCACATCTACACTCCTTTAAATACCTCAAGGGATGGTGACTCAACCACTTTCCCAGGAAGTCTGTTCCAATGCTCTACAACCTGTTCAGTGAAGAAATTTTTCCCTAATATCCAATCTAAACCTCCACTCGTGTAACTTGCAAACATTTCCTCTTGTCATATCACTTTCCTCTTAGGAGAAGAAACTGACTCCCACTTTGTTACAATCTCCTTTCAGGTAGTTGTAAGGAACAATAAGTTCTTCTCTGAGCCTCCTTTTCTCCACATTAAGCAACCTCAGTTCCCTTGGCCTCTCATAAAACTTGTTCTATAGACTCTTCACCAGCTCAATTTTCCTTCTTTGGACCTGGTCCAGCACCTCAATATCCTTGTAGTGAGAGGCCCAAAACTCTCACCAGTGCCGAGTGAAGGGGGATAATCACTTCCCTAGTCCTATTGGCCACACTATTCCCAAAATGGGCCAGGATGCTCTTGGCCTTTTAGGCCCCCTGGACACACTGCTAAGTCATATTCCAAAAGCTATCAAGCAGCACTCCCAGGTCCTTTCCTGACAGACATTTGTCTAGTCACTCTTCCCCAAGCCTGTAGGGTTGTGTGCGGTTGTTGTGACCAAAGGGTAGAGCTTGGTACTTGGTCTTGTCAAACCTCACACAACTGGCCTTGTCTCATTGATTCAGACTGTTCATATCCTGGTGTGGAAACTTCCTACCCTCCAGAAGATCAACACTCCCATCCAACTTGGTGTCATCTGCAGGTTTACTCAGGGCACATTAATTTCTTTCATGCAAAGTACTGATAAAGATATTAAATAGAACTGGCCTCAAAAACTGAGTCCTAGGAACACCACTTGTGACCAGCTGCCAGCTAGGCTTAGCTCCACTCACTAACAACAGCCTCTGAGCCACTTTCAACTTCCCAGACTTAGGAGAGAGAACAAGAATAGCCATCAGGAGCTGGCTCTATAGACTTGAACAGTTGGACTGCCTGAATTTCTGACCTTTTGCTCTATCTTTGGGTTTTGTTTGATGTTAATGAATATTGATATTAATGAATATTTTTGGTTGGAGGTTCTATCAGGGGAGCACAGCTACCATATACCCTTGACTGATGAATGGTACTGCCTCTATTGAGGAAGGTTGATCCTGTTTGACCGAGCATGCAGCTTCAGGAGGGACTCATATGGAGCAGTGAGGGAGGAAGGGGGCACTCCTCTAGCCAGCCAGATCAGCTGAATCAACCCTGGTGATCAATGGGGTGACAGATATTGCAGCCAGATTGCCCTCACATACTTTTTCAAGTATGTTGCAAGAAAAGCTAACACCAGAGGCAGTGTAGGTCCACTGCTGAATGAGATCGGTGCCTTGGTGACAGAGGACACAGAGAAGGTGGAGTTACTAAACGCCTTCTTTGTCTCTGCCTATTCTGCTGGAGGCTGTCCTCAGGAGCCCCAAGTCCCTGTGGCCCCACAGGGGGACTGGACAAATGAGATATTTAATATGGTCGCTGAGTTTAGGCAACAGTTCAGTAATCTGAACATCCATAAATCCATGGGTCCTGATGGAATGCACCTGTGGGTGCTGAGGGAACTGGCAGAGGTCATTGTCAGACCACTCTCCATCATCTTTGGTAGGTCATGGCAGACAGAGGAGGTGCCTGGGGACTGGAAGAAGATAAATGCCACACCAGTCTTTGAAAAGGGTAAGAGGGAGGACCCAGGTAACTATAGACTGGTCAGCCTCACCTCCATCCCCAGAAAGGTGATGGAGCAACTAATCTTTTGCACTGTCCATAGGTATATCAAGAACAAGAGGGTCATTAGGAGTAGTCAACATGGCTTTACCAAAGGGAAGTCATGTTTGACCAACTAGATAGCCTTTTATGAGAACATAGCCAGGTGGATAGATGATTGTAGATCTAGTTGGAGGCCTGTGTCTAGTGGAGTCCTTCAGGGGTCAGTACTGAGAACAGTACTGTTCAATATGTTCGTCAATGACCTGGATGAGGGTACAGAGAGCACTGTCAGCAAGTTTGCTGATGACCCCAAGTTGAGACTGAGGGGTGACCTCATCAATGTTTATAAATATGTAAAGGGTGAGTCCTGAGAGGATGGAGCCAGGCTTTTGCTGGTGCCCAATGACAGGACAAGGGGCAATGAGTGGAAGTTGAGGCATAGGAAGTTTCACGTAAATACAAGGAAAAAAATTTCACTGTGAGGGTGACAGAGCACTGGAACAAGCTCTGCCCAAGGACTGGTCTGTGTACCTGATGGAGTGGGCCCAGAGGAGGGCCATGAAAATTATCAAGGGGTTGGAGCAGCTCTGCTATGAGGACAGGCTGAAAGAACTGGGGTTGTTCAGCCTGGAGAAGAGGAGGCTGGGGAGAGACCTAATAGCAGCCTTCCAGTACACTACAAGAAGGATGGAGAAAGACTGTTTACAAAGGCCTGTGGGGATAAGACAAGGGGCAATGGCTTCAAACTAGAAAAGAGCAGATGTAGATTGGATGTTAGGAACAAGTTCTTTACTATGAGGGTGGTGGAACACTGGAACAGATTGCCCGGGGAGGTGGTTGGGGCCTCAGCCCTGGAGATGTTTAAAGTAAGTCTTTAAAGGGCTCTGGGCAGCCTGATCTAGTTGAGGATAACCCTGCTTACTGCAGAGGGGATTGGACAAGATGACCTTCAGGGGTCCCTTCTGTTGGCCTAAACTGTCACATCTTCCAACACAGAACATTTTATGATTCTATGAAGACAAAGGAAACCTGAAAAATCTCATTCTCCTCATAAAGGACTATGATAATTGCTAAATAAGGGAATTAGCTTTCTTGATTGCTTTTTGGACAGTGGGAGCTGTGGGACTGTTTTCTGAAAGGGAAAAGTTCTTACACATCTGGTGCTCTAACAGTGAAGCAACTCTCCAAATGTCTGAGCACAAGTTATTCTTTGGCCTACATGCCTTTAAACTTTCCAGATGTATGAGAGGAAACTCTCTTGCCTCTAAGTATGGGAGATTTGGAGCTGTGAAACCCAATTGCATGTAGTTTTTTTATCTTGTGAAAAGATGTTTCTATATATGTGGGAGAGATAAGATTTAAAACATTCTTGATTCCTAAATATTGCTATTACCTGGCTTGAGGTTTCTTACCTCATACTTCAAGTATAGGTATCTCTCAAGTCTGGAGCTTAATCACAGAATAATAGAGTTATAGAATATCTTGAGTTGGAAGGGACCTTAAAGAGCATCTCATTGCAACCCACCTGCCATGGGCAGAGACACCTCTCACTAGACCCAATTGCCTCATCCAGCTAGGTGTATATCACAGTCAGTATTACTAAGGTTGGAAGAGACCTCAAAGATCATCAAGTCCAACCTGTCTTAAACACTTCCAGTGATGAGGCATCCACAACTCCTCTGGGCAACCCATTGTTTCACCACCCTTATAGTAAAGAACTTCTTCCTAAAGCCTAATCTAAATCTACCCTGCTCTAGTTTAAAACCACTGTCCTTAGTCCTGTTACCACATGCCCTTATAAAAAGGGCCCTCTCCAGTTTCCTGTAAGCCCGCTTCAGGTACTGGAAGGCTACTATAAGGTCTATCTGGAGCCTTCTTCAGTCTGAATGGACTCAGGCCCCTCAGCCTGTTCTCATAGGAGAGGTGTTCCAGCCCTCTGATTGTATTTATGGCCCTCCTCTGGAGCCTCTCCAGCAGATCCATGTCCTTCCCATACTGGGGCCTCTGGAGATGGATTCGGTAGTCCAGGTGGGGTCTCAAGAGCAGAGTAGAGGCACAGAATCACTTCCCTTGACCTGTTGGCTGTGCATCTTTAGATGCAGCCCAGGATATGGTTGAGCTGCCAGCACACATTGCCATCTCACATCAAGCACCTCATCAATCATCACCCCTAGGTCCTTCTCTGCAGGGCTGCTCTCAATTCACTTGCCACCCAATCTGTGTCTGTGCTTTGGGTTTCCCTGACTGAGGTGCAGGACCTGGCACTTTGCCTTCTTGTACTTCATGAGGTTGGCTTGAGCCCACCTTTCTGGCCTATCAAGGTCCCTTCAGGTGGCACCCCTTCCATCCAGTGTGTTGGCTGCACCACACAGCTTGGTGTTGTCAGCAAACTTGCTGAGGGTGCACTCAGTATCACTGGCCATGTCACTGATAGATGTTAAACATCACTGGTCACAGAATTAATCCCTGAGGGACTTTACTCATCACATGTCTTCATTTGGACATTGAGACACTGAATAATAGAATCATAGAATCAATAAGGTTGGAAAAGACCTCAGACATCATCAAGTCCAACTTATTACCTAACACCTCATGACTAACTAAACCATGGCTTCAAGTGCCATGTTCAATTCTTTTTTTGAACACCTCCACAGATGCTGACTCCACCACTTCCCTCGGCAGCCCATTCAAACAGCTAACAACTCTCTCTATGAAGAACTTTCTCCTCACTGCAGCCTAAACTTCCCCTGGTGCAGCTTGACACTGTGTCCTCTTGTTCTGGTGCTGGCTGTCTGGGAGAAAAGATTACAACTCTTTGAGTGTGGGCATCTAATCAATTCTTTATCCACAGAGTGGTACATTCATCAAATCCTTATTCTTCCAGTTTACAGACCAGAATGTCATGTGAGAGAGTACTGAAGACTTTGCACAAGTCCAGGAAGATTACACCAGTTGTTTTCCCTTATCCACCATTGCTGTGACCAAATTTGTCAGACAGCATTTGTTCTTGGTGAAGCCGTGTTCATTGCCACCAGCCACATCTTTGTTTTCCATCTGCCGTAGCACAGTCTTCAGGCGAAAAGAATCCATTGTGCTGCCAAGCACTGAGGTGAGATGAGCTCCTAAGTCAGAGCTATCAGTGCTAGTCTGCACATCAAGCTTTGGGTGCTGTTATGCTGAGCTGGGCATTGTCTACGTCCATTTGGAAAGCATTTTAAAGAAATAAAAAACCTACTCCATAATTTTATACTTGCCACTCAATCTGTGAGCCAGGTGCCTTTCTTATCTTTGCACATGTCTTTTCACAGTATCACAGTATCACAGTATCACTAAGGTTGGAAGAGACCTCAAAGATCATCAAGTCCAACCTGTCACCACAGAACCCATGACTAAACCATGGCACCAAGTGCCACGTCCAAACCCCTCGAACACCACCGGGGATGGTGACTCCACCTTCTCCCTGTGCAGCCCATTCCAATGGTGAATGACTCTCTCAGTGAAGAACTTTCTTTTCACCTCGAGCCTAAACCTCCCCTGGTGCAGCTTGAGACTGTGTCCTCTCATTCTGGTGCTGGTTGCCTGAGAGAAGAGATCAACTCCCTCCTGGCTACAACTCCCCTTCAGGTAGTTGTAGACAGCAATGAGGTCTCCCCTAAGCCTTCTCTTCTCCAGGCTAAACAATCCCAGCTCCCTCAGCCTCTCCTCATAGGGCTTGTGCTCAAGGCCTCTCCCCAGCCTCGTTGCTCTTCTCTGGACATGTTCAAGTGTCTCGATGTCCTTCTTAAACTGAGGGGCCCAGAACTGGACACAATACTCAAGGTGTGGCCTAGCCAGTGCAGAATACAGGGGTACAATGACTTCCCTGCTCCTGCTGGCCACTCTATTCCTGATACAGGCCAGGATGCCATTGGCCTTCTGAGAATGAAAAAAAAACATTATATCTTACTGCACCTTGTCTTCATTTTCTAGAAAGTGATTGGCCCTTTTCTGGTTGTAGGATTGCCAGAAGCAGCCCAGTCTGAATGATCCCTTCCCAAATCTATTGAAAATGTCAGAAATATTCCTGGCTTTTAGAGCACAATGAGAATTTGATCCCTTAAAATGAAGGGATCAAATTTACTGTGAGGAAAAGCCCAAACCACTCGCCAGTTTTGAACATAACAGATTCTGTCTCATAGATTAGCTGAAAAAGTGCATTATGACATTCTTACAAAAAAAACCCCCACAACAACAGCAACAACAAACACCAAAAAAAACACCACCAAAAAAAACCCCACAACAACAACAAAAAACCACCTCAAAAACACGAGAGGAAATGAATCCCATTTATATAGTTGGTGTAAAGCTGATACAGAGTTTATATTGTGTGTTCAGGAGAGGACTTGATGGGGTGCTTGGTGCCATGATCTAGTTGTTTAGGTGGGTTGGATTGGTTGATAGGTTGGACACGATGATCTTGAAGGTCTCTTCCAACCTGGTTTATTGTACTGCATTGTACTGTAAAACATTTTGATTTCTTTTTCCTCTGCCTTTTCCTTGCTTTGCTGTCAGACTCCACTTACAATATTTTTTGCCTCATTTTTTAATGGCATTTAGTTCCAAAAATCTTTAGAGTGGAACAACAGAGTTTAAATTTTTAAGGACATTTTAAAATAACATAGTTACTGGCAGGTGCATGCTTGACACTTCTTAGCATAAAGAATGAGTAACAAATCTGATTTTCTATCTCTGGAAAGAGAAGATAATGCCCTCATGAGTCATACTTGAAAGTACAGAGGTTTGCATGTACAGGCACAGGTTAATTACTGCAGGTTTGGTTTCTTTGTCTTCCATTTGGATTCCATGTATTTTACCAGATTTACAAAGACATGAAGGTGAAATCATGCACTGCTCAATCTGGTATTTTTAAAACAAAAGCACCCCTAATGCTGTATTGATCCAAACCTACAGTCACATTCTCCTGCTGCTTGTCAGAGACACTGTTTTCTTTCTGGTTTTAATTTGCAAGATTTTGAAGAAGTATAAGGTCACTATTTCTTTTTTTAAGTTTAGATAAACTGCATTCTTCAAGATAAATAATGCATAGAATCTCCTCATGGTGTTTGAGGAGATTTGCAAGTAGAGAGCTGACAATGCAGAATTAATCAGATTGATCAGTCAAAGCACAGATTCCCAACAACTGAATCAGGTGGATTCCCAGCAATCACCAGCCACTGAATGCATGATGATTTTGCATTATCAGCGGGAAATGAGTTTAATGGCATTTCCTGAGCCCTAATCGCTTTCCTTATTGCTTCTGATGTACTTTTCAGGAAAGTGGGCAGCTTTGACAAGGTTTGAGTTGCTGTTTTAAAATATCTCTGTTTTCATCTATTGACATAGACCAAAATGCAAGAACACCCTTCTGAGAAAAAGTGAGAGGCTGAGGAGGAATGTAGTACCTCCTCCACACAGTAAAACTGGATTCACTGGATGATGTCATGGAGAAAGAAATCTGGTCTGTGATGGACATTTGTATTAGTTTCATCAATCCTCTTTACAGTGAGGGAAAAAATCCCAATTCATCTCAGGTAGTTAAATTATATGAAATGAATTGTTCTTAATAATCTTTATATCAGAATAGAAAAGAATAGAATAGAATTAAGCAGGTTGGAAAAGACCTTCAAGATCGTCAAGTCCAACCTATCATCCAACACTATCTAATCAACTAAACCGTGGCGCCAAGTGCCTCACCTAGTCTCCTCCTAACACTTCCAGTGATGGTGACTCCACCACCTCCCTGGGCAGCACATTCCAATGGCCAATAACTTTTTCTGTGAAGAACTTCTTCCTAACATCCAGCCTAAAACTCCCCTGGCACAGCTTGAGACTCCTCTTGAGTGTCCTCTTGTTCTGCTACTGGTTGCCTCGGAGTAGAGACCAACACCCACAACCTCCCTCTACAACCTCCCTTCAGGTAGTTGTAGAGAGCAATAAGGTCTACCCTGAGTCTCCTCTTCTCCAGGCTAAGCAACCCCAGCTCCTTCAGCCTCTCCTCATAGGGCTTGTGCTCCAAATACCTCACCAGCTTTGTTGCCCTTCTCTGGACACCTTCCAGCAAGTCAACATCTTTCCTAAACTGAGGGGCCCAGAACTGGACACAGGACTCAAAGTGTGGCCTAACCAAAGCAGAGTACAGGGGCACAATGACTTCCCTGCTCCTGCTAGCCACACTGTTCCTGATACAGGCCAGGATGCCTCTGAATAATGTGATATATTGGAAAAACATAACATGGCCTAAATATCTAAGACTGCTCCAATTCCTTCAGTACAGCTTGTGCTTCACAATCCTGATATAAGGAAAATAATAAGAGTAATCAAGACATTTTTTGTCACAGTTTGGTTTATTCTATATGCCACCTTTTCTTGTCTGAATATTAAAATAAAAAGCTTCATGAGCCTTATGGCCCAAATTTTAATTAAACAGCTATTATAGTATCATTGCTATGAAAATTTGTTCACTTTTGTACAGTTTAATGTCAGTTTGTTATTCTCATTGTAGCAAACCAGTATTTTAGACTAAAGGTAGTTTTTTCTGATGTAACTAAGACATATATGACATGGAATTATCTTTGGAAGCTAGACACATATGTATTCTTTTTATAGACATCAGTATGAAGCAATTACAGAAGTTTCCTCTCTATTCTCAGTTTTAATTTTGTGTTCTGTTAGCAAGAATATTAATTTAACACTGGGTTTCATTTGAAAAACAGGAGGCCTAATAGTTGATCCAAATTCTGGGATGAATTATTCCATGACGATGACATCTGCAAAGTATATACTTTAATGTGAAACATATATTGAGTAAATAAATTATTCCATTTAAAAATATCGAGTTCTTTATATGGAATAGATACTCTGCTCTCTGATGCAAAGTAAAAATTACAAAGTCAATGAGATATGAGAATAGACTGTTTGCAATTTTCTGAGATCATAAATACTTCTCAAATACCGCAGAGCCAATTTGGAATTTCAACCCACTTGCTTATTTCTCAATTAACACTCCTGCAAAATACAGAATAAACAAGCTTTGCTCTGCCTGTTGTTTAATTAACCATAACAAAACTTTCTGAAGTGTGGTACCTCAGCAATTGAAGGTATCATAGTGGTAAGCCAAGAAAAATATGAAACATTTCTGAACCTTGCCAAGACTGCTCCTCGGCAAGGCTGAGACTGCTCCAAGTTATATGAACCATTTCCTGCAGATGGGTTGGACTTTTTCTTTCAATATAATTTTTAGAAGTTCTTTATTTATCATATTCTTGGGGATTTCTGTTAACAATTCTGTCTTGGGTTTGTCTCTGGAAAAAAATCTCAGATAATTTGATCTGAGTTCCATGTAGAAAGTTTTAATTCAGGGCCTCGTGTTACCATAAATTCCTATAGTCAATTGGGCTGTATAGTATAAACTATATACCACTGATTTTTTTAGATGCACCTGAGACACAAGAAAAGTTTCCCATAACATCCTTCATGGACTTACTGCTGGAAAGTGGCTTGGGTTATCCTAGTGAATGAGTCAGGTGTGGAAGAATTGATGCCCTTTGGTCAGTGGTCTTCTGGGAGCAGGTGGACTGAAAGTAGATGAGTTACAGTGAACTGGGAATGAAGGAGTGAATACAGCCTTTATTTCATTACCAACAGGCCAGAGCATCAGAGCTAGTGCTGACAGGGAAGTTGTTCAGTGCTGATGTAAGCTTGCAGTAAATTAGTAGCTTTTGTGAGTAAATGGGAAACAGGAAGGAAATTGTACCTCAGCATCTCAGAAATGTGCTGCCTCCCAAGAGTTTTCTTGGGTAAATGCCACTGAAGATGCCATTCTTCACTCTGGAGAGGAGCTAAGTTAAAACCTGGCTCTGGCTGGGTGCCTGCCAGCCTCAGGCAGGCAGGAGCTGCTGGGAGACCTAGCCAAAGGCACGGGTGTCCATGGTTTTCATGGAACACTTTTTGTGAGAAGAGTTCTGAAACGGTGGTTCTGCGCTGCGCAGAAATTAGAAAATTTGTTTGTACAGATATACAAATAACTTTGAGGTCCTCCTTGGCTGTAAATATTTCCTTTGGGGGTCATGCTACTCTAAATGCTCATTTGCCTTGCAACAAAAGCAACACCAACTGTAATCCAAACTTGGCTCAGAAATACCCCCTGCTTTTCTTAGATTAAACTCCTTTCTCCAGCTGCATCTATTTTAGGGTCTGATCGACTTTATACTTGGCTTTCATGCTTCCTAAGGGTAATGAAAAGTTGTGGAGAACTCATAGTTTGTGCAGCCATGAAAAAGAGTAGAAATCCTCTTGAGTAAGAGCTTTAGTTACTGTGGTATACACAGTGACACTTCTAAGGATGTCTGGATGAAATTTATAGACTCTCTCTTTAAAAAGAGATAGGATAGGAAATGGTGGTAAAATCTTCAAATCAAGCTATGAAAAACCAGTGTGAGGCCACTCCAGCCAAACACTGACCACCTGTAATTGGTTGCAGAACCTCCTAGGTACAGTTTCCAAGCATTTTAGACTTTTTCTGGCATTTGTTCTTCATTTGTTTAGGTCTGTTTGCTCACATACAAATGCATGTTGCATGGTAGAAGACATGTCCAAGAAGCCTACCAGCTACTTTGCAAATCAGCAGTGTTGCCCACAACATCCAAAATAACCATCTAAATTCAACTCTTTCTCAGCTTGCAAGCTCTGTTGGCATTGTGAGATGGCAGAAATTAGGATGGGAGAAAATTTCATCAGCTCTTTTTCATAGCTAAAGGCATTTGGGGAGAGTGCCACTCATAAAAGCTATCCTTTCTCTAGAATCGCTCACTGGAAGAACAGAAGGTCCCAATATGAAGGCTTTGTTAGGCTAAATAAGAGTCAGCTTGCATTCAACAGCAGGTTAGACTACCAGGTTCCATATATCCTTATTCCACACCTACAGACCTTTTGTCTATAATGAATAATAGAATAATAGAATAAACCAGGTTGGAAGAGACCTTCAATATCATTGCGTCCAACCTATTATCCAACCCACCTAAACAACTAAACCATGCAACCAAGCACCCTATCAAGCCTCCTCCTAAAAACCTCCAAAGATGGTGACTCCACCACCTCCCCGGGCAGCCCATTCCAATGGGCAATCACTCTCTCTGTATAGAATTTCTTCCTATCCTCCAGCTTAAAGCTCCCCTGGCACAGCTTGAGACTGTGTCCTCTTGTTCTGGTGCTGGCTCCCTGGGAGAAGAAACCAACCTCCGTCTGTCCACAACCTCAAGTCTCCCCTGAGACTCCCCTTCTCCAGGCTAAGCAAACCCAGCTCCCTCAGCCTCTCCTCATAGGGCTTGTGCTCCAAACACCTCACTAACTTCATTGCCCTTCTCTGGACACATTCCAGTAGGTCAGCATCCTTCCTAAACTGAGGGGCGCAGAACTGGACACAGTCCTCAAGGTGTGGCCTAACCAGTGCAGTGTTCAGGGGCAGAATGACCTCCCTGCTCCTGCTGGCCACACTGTTCCTGATAGGCCAGGATGCCATTGGCCCTCTTGGCTGTCTGGGCACACTGCAGTCTCATGTTCAGCCTACCATCATGACTTTGTAGGTGTCTTGGTTTGTGAGTCTGTGTGAATATCAGCCTGGGGAGTAAGATGTTTTCACTCATAGCCATACCAGTGTTATGCTGAAGTGAAGGTGCCAGCTGCAAAAAAGTGGTAAGGAATGTCTGGAAGAGAATAATTTACCGTTTGTGAAAGAAACACTTGTGAAGCTATGCCTTTATTTTTTTCAGATCTATAGTCCAGTCCTTTGTTCCTTTGGAAAGGTGGGTGCAAATTTGACACCAAACAGAAACCTGGAGTAATATTTGGTGCTCATCTTGCAATTCCTTTGGATAATTTTAAGTGAGCACATATACAAGATTGGCAATGGATAATCAAGCTCCTTGTGTATGTGGTTATGTATCTTCCACTTTAGAAGTCAAGAGGACAAATCATGTGATGTGGTTCCTTTTAAAGTGGCGTATTTTTCTCTTTTAGCTGGTTCTCAGAGAATGATGGTAGTAGTAACAAGCCTTCTCAAGTGGAAAATGAAGATACACAGTTCTTATTTTGGGATACTTTAGTGGAAGGGACAGAAATAAAAGGTTTCAGAGATGTGGAAAAAAGAATGAAAAGATGAAAAAATATTAATTTCTGGTCAAAATTTTCAATAATTTTTTTCTTCCTCTTTATAAAAAGGAAACATTATTTAAATTTCCAAGTGGAATATTGCAATGTAAGTTTTCTGCTGTCTACTTGAGAAGAAAATTTGTTTCTGGGTTTATTTTTTTTTATTATTTTAGAATTGGAGATCGATAACTAATTTCAAATTTTATTCTTAAATTCTGAAATGCTTTGAATTTTATTCTTAAATCAAAGATTTATTTTATGCTCTCTAAAGCTACTCCTCATCTTCCTCAAAAAAGCATTGTCAAGAAAAATCCAATTAAAATCTTAATGTCATTTTCAAAAGAACATTACTGTCTCTTTTCTGGTCTTTTTTACCTCCTTTGAGATTTCAGTCTCCACTTTTTTTCCCTAGTAGTTTTGGGTTTTTTAAATTATTTTTGTAAGAGACACATCTAAACTTTTTGTTATAATAATCTTCCTCTATTTTAGCATTGTAGCAACATTCTGCCCCTGTACACTGCACTGGTTAGGCTGCACCGTGAGTACTGTGTCCAGCTCTGGGCCCCTCAGTTTAGGAAGGATGTTGACTTGCTGGAACGTGTCCAGACAAGGGCAACAAAGTTGGTGAAGGGTTTGGAACAAAAGCCCTATGAGGAGAGGCTGAGGGAGCTGGGGTTCCTTAGCCTGGAGAAGAGGAGAATCAGGGGTGACCTTATTGCTCTCTACAACTACCTGAAGGGAGGTTGTAGACAGGAGAAGGTTGGTCTCTTCTCGCAGGCAACCAGCATCAGAACAAGAGGACACAGACTCAAGCTGCACCAAGGGAGGTTTAGGCTAGAGGTTGGGAAGAAGTTCTACACAGAGAGAGTGATTGCCCATTAGAATGAGCTGCCTGAGGAGGTGGTGGAGTCGCCATCACTGGAGGTGTTCAGGAGGAGACTTGATAGGGTGCTTGGTTGCATGGTTTAGTTGATTAGGTGGTGTTGGATGATAGGTTGGACTCAATGATCTTGAAGGTCTCTTCCAACCTGGTCTATTCTATTCTATTCTATTCTATTCTATTCTATTCTATTCTATTCTATTCTATTCTATTCTATTCTACTCTACTCTACTCTACTCTATTCTATTCTCAATGGTTTTGGATTTAGTTTTAATTAGTCCATTTACATGCTTTTGAGGAGAGTATCAGCCCAGATTCTTTGTACCTTCAAAGGAACTACATAGGTAATTCTGGGTGGTGTGTAACAAAGGCTTTACTTCAAAATGAAAACAGCAGAAAGTGGAGAATCAAGATCCCACCTCCAAGCAAGAGAATGTCTCTTGGCCTGGGAATTAAAGAAGCTGTTGGTGGAATGAGTCTTGATTTCTCAGTTTGGCTACCAAAATGGTCATCTTCTGTGTTTAAGACCTAGGCCAAACCCCAGCCTGATACATTTTGTTCTGTTTCTCTGCAGGTTCTGACCAAGTTTGCCACCATCTCTGCTGGGAACTAACAAGAGCTTTGGCCTAAAGCTTGAATGTGATTACTGTAAGCATCTACTGCAGTAAATGTGATGATCTCCTTTTCAGTCTAAGTCCCATATATTTTATTTCTCATCTTAAAATAATAATTTTATGTAATCAATGTCAATTTTCAACTAGTGATCTAAAAGCCATTGACAGACCTCAGAAAATGCATGCCAGTTCCTGCAGTCCTTAGACTTCATCTCTTTAGTGAAGTCTTTTAATGAATTCAGCTACATTTTGCTTGAGAAAGGAACGAGTAGGAGTTGGTTTTGTCAGAGCTGGGATCACTGCAGCCAAAGCAAAAGTGAGTCATCTGAGGAAATGTCAAGGGCTCCATGCAGTGACAAGGATGAGAGCAGGGAGCAGCAGCTTTACAAACATCTCACAGGTATGGCACAACTGCTGGGGGCTCCGTGTGGTGAATAGGATGATTCTATCTACAGAGATACCACCTGGGAGTCCCCCTGGCCAAAAGCAGTCAGCAATTTGGATTGGCAATTGCCTAGAAGTCTGCCGACCACAGTTTCCTGACCACATCGTGTGCAAAATAACTGTTCTTCACTTGCTACAAATGTGCTCATTTGGTATGTCAGGCTTAGTACAAATTCTCTAAATCCCAAGTAGATAGGAACTGAGGCAATTATATGAAGTTCCACATGTTGTAAAAATAGTACTGCTTAAAAGTATTTAGTATTATTAGACTGGATTTTCCGGAAGAAATATTGCTCTCAGTGAAAGATCGCTTTATGTTTTTAGCCTCTTAAATCCAACTTCTTGTTATGAAATTCCTGATTTACCTTTTTTTTTTTAAACCTCTATTTCTCCAATGAGGCTGAACAGCTGAACAGTCCATTGTGGATATTTCTGTTAAAGTCAGCACATGTATTTCCTGTTTGAGGCAGTCAGTGCCTATCTAATTGCATATCTTAACCAGCTCACTAAAAATGGAGCTTAAAAAGGATGTTAAAAGGCATATTTCTGCGTGTAGGGGTATGTGAGTGAAAATGTAACCCTGTCCCTGAGCCCTGGTAATTTAATTACAGTAACATCATAAACCTGTCTTGGTGTGGGAGGCTCCATGAACAGAGCATGAATCTGTCATATTCTAGTCTCTCTGGTGTACTTGATGCCAGTTCAAAATCTTCTAGAGACTGAAAAAACAATCCTAAAAACAACTTCTCCCAGATATATAAATTAGACACCACAGAGTGCAGAGATAAGCATTTCATGAGGATATTAGTGGAAATTAGCTTTCTTCTTTGGCAGTGCTTCACTTCCTACAGTTCTCACTGATTATAAACCTGTCTGCTTCATCTGCAGTGGGCTCTGCATCAGTATTGTCACCTGCAGACTGGCAGCTCCTCACAGGACTGCCTCCGCTGGAAAGAAACAATAAATTGCAATATAACTTTTATCTATGTACTTGGTCAAGTGCAATTTACTGGGACTTTGAAAATCTACATCTGTTCTGTATACAGTTTGTATTGCCATTTGTTACACAGATGTGTAACAAGACAAATACCTGTCCAAGCTTACTTGCGATTCAGAAATGCATATGTTAATCATGCTGGTGGAAGGAGGTGAAGGAAAAGACAATAAATCAGCCTACAAATGGTTTCACTTGGAAAGGTCTAACAGAACAGGGTTATTTTTATCCTAGGATGCTTTTAATTTGAATCAAAAATGCTTTACCACATGTTCTGCCAGCAGTTCAAAAGGATTGGTAACAAACATTTAATCTTTTTTATTCTGAGATTGGCACTAAGCCCTCATCAAAAAGCGTATGCAGTCAAACAGCTTATCTCCACTGAGCTGTTTCCCTTAATGTGTTCCTAATTATAATCCTATATATTGCTCACTGTGGCCGATTGAACAATATGGCAGTAATTTCTTTACAGGCCTTGCTGTTCTTTGAACTGTGAGTACAGAGGGCTAGAACGGAACCAGATCAATGGGATTTGAGTGCAGGGGATTCCAGCCAGATGCAATCTCTGGAGAATGCATTTCCAGCTGTTCTCCAGAAAGAGAGTGGAGCAGACAGCTGGCAACTCTGCAGCCCCTTTCATATAACTTCATGGATCTGTGCTGCAAGGTGTAGTCCTTCTTATCTTTATTGCATTCTGTACCGCTGGGGAGGGACTCGCTCAAATCACACACAAAGGGTGTTTTTTAACAGGGATTAGAGTAATAACCTGCCCACCCCCTCCTCTTAAGGTTTCATTAGACTGTTAAAAACTTTCTGAAGGAATATTTGAACCAAACTTGAGCAAATGTTTCCATAAGCTGAAAGTTGCAACATAAAGCTGAGAGGAAGTAAAAAGTATTTGTGCAACAGTTTTAGCTGTGTTTATTTGTGAAGGGTTTTGGAATACACAATCTGCAAATTTACACAATTTATTCTTAAAGTGCTTGTAACCTTAGTAATTGGAACCCTCTCTGCCCCCTTTTTTCCCTCTATGAATGCCTGGTTGATGAAGAATAGGTATAGCTGTAATATGATGATACCAAAGAAATTAGATGGTTATAATTGAATTTATGTTTATGTCCAACCAATTGTTTGTGATTGCCAGCTTCCTCTTAGCTCTGATGCAATGATAGATAACAAAGAGAAAGAACACAGACAACTAAGGGTTTGTTACTTTCATACTTTCAGTAGTTTCCTGTTGGGGGTCAAATTCATTCATTCCAGATCAGTATAGTCACTGATGTTTGCCCATTGCCTGCAAAACCCCTCACATACTAGAGGACCAAGCAGAACAGAGTGTAATGCTTAAAGCATATCAGAGTATACCAAGCTTCCCCACCTCCCCCCTACCCCCACCCCCCCATATAATTTGCAAGCTGAATAGGATGAGTCTGTGGGTCAGCTTTAAGTTAAAAAGGGGACATTGTATAAAGTGCTGCTAGTGATTCTCAAATTCCTCTGTAAGGGGTTTGGGTAGGTACTGCCTGCCACAATAGTCCCAAGCCTGGAAACTGGGAAGCGGTATGTTTGGTATGTGCATGCTACTGGTGTTGGAGGGACTGAAAGACAGATGAACTCTTTTTTACCTCCCTCAGAAGATCTGAATACCAAGATTAATTTTTTTTAACCTGTCTTGTATGTTAGCAGGGGTTTTTTACTGAAGCTGCATAAGGGCATGTGGAAGTAGTATTAGAAATGCAGATGGCACTCCAGCTGTGCATTGTGAAATGGAGCTGTGTACCCATTGGCATCAACAGCTACAATGAGGAGTAGGCACTGGACAGCACTGAGTCAGATGGAAGTGGATATGGGTCCCTGCAGAAAGTCCTTCTGATCCATAGCCCACTGGAGACACAAGAAAGACACCTCATGATCATGGCAGGATTCTGACCCCCACTTGCATGTGTAACATCTTCACAACCACCTGCACACAGCGAATTGTTGAGAGACTGTTCTGAATGTGTGGCTTGAAGGTTTCATAAAACCTTTTTATTCTGTACTTGGGTATAACTTCTTTTGCCAGACAATGCTGCGAGCTTCATAGTACCCCTTATGCACTATTTTAAAGGTGTCTGTGAACTCAAGGTGCAGAATATGCTTGATGATCCTTGAGGTCTCTTCCAACCTTATTGATTCTATAATTTGAAATCCAGCACTGCTTAACACACAGAGTCACACATACTAATTCATTAAAATAATTACTGATCATGTTCTGTTGGTCTGTGAAGTAGTCTAGGCTCACTGAGGCTCCCCAAAGAATAATGACCATTGTTTTCAGAAGGTGACCCTCTTGGCCACCTGGGCACACTGCTGGCTCATGTTCAGCCTACTATCGACCAGTAACCCCAGGCCCCTCTCTGCCTGGTCACTCTCCAGCCACTCTGACCCCAGCCTGTAGCACTGCATGGGGTTGTTGTGGCCAATGTGCAGAATCCAGCACTTAGATGTGTTAAATCTCATGCCCATCTGTCAAGGCTGTCGAGGTCCCTCTGCAGAGCTCTCCTACCCTCTAACAGATTGACACCTGCCCCAGCTTGGTGTCATCTGCAAACTTACTGATGATGGACTCAATGCCCTCATCCAGATCATCAATAAAGATGTTGAAGAGCATGGGGCCCAACACTGATCCCCTGGGGCACACCACTAGTGACAGGCTGCCAGCCGGATGTGGCACCATTCACCACCACTCTCTGGGCTCGGCCCTCCAGCCAGTTCCTAACCCAACGCAGTGTGCTCCCATCCAAGCCATGGGCTGCCAGCTTGGCCAGGAGTTTGCTGTGGGGGACGGTGTCAAAGGCCTTGCTGAGGTCCAGGTAGACCACATCCACAGGCCTCCCCACATCCACCAGGTGGGTCACCTGATCATAGAAGGAGATCAGGTTGGTCAGGCAGGACCTGCCCTTCCTAAATCCATGCTGGCTGGGCCTGATCCCTTGGCCATCCTGGAAGTGCTGTGGGATTGCACTCAAGATGACCTGTCCCATAATCTTGCCTGGCACTAAGTTCAGGCTGACAGACAGTTTTAGTTACTAATGTCTTCACATAAGGAAAAACTTCACATAAGGAAAAACTTCACATAAGGAAAAGTCTCAAGGAAATTTTGAGAATGACAGGACCCTAGAATAGGCTGCCCAGGTAGGTTGTGGAGTCTCCTTCTCTGGAGATTGCTTGGATGTGTTCCTGTGACCTACTCTAGGTGATCCTGCTCTGGCAGGGTGGTTGCACTAGATCATCTTTTGAGGTCCCTTCCAAACCCTAACATTCTGTGATTCTGTGATAAACAAAACCATGAAACTTAGTGTATCATTGACCAAGGCTAAAGTCCCCTCTATTTAAGTAGATGAATAATTGGTCTTTGTTACAATCTGTGATTAATAACATGTTAATTGTCAGTTACAGACATGCTGTTTTATGGTAACTTTGTCAATAGCCCACTTGCAGGATCTTCTAAGAACTTAATGTTGGCCCTTCTGTCATTACATTTCAGGATCAAGGTCTCTTTGCCTCAGTTTCCTGTGACTGCTGAATAGCTTTTCGCTGTCGCTTTCCCAAGCAGTCAGTGTAGGCTGTTAGACTAAGAGTGTTTACACTGGTTTCATATCTATTAACAGATAGAATGGATATGTGCCAGTTTCATATCTATTAAGATGACCCTGCTATTGATGGCCTGAACTTTGATGTGACTTACCTGAGCACTTTCACAAGTTAGTGTCTCACCCAAATGTATTATTGTCTTCATACAGAAATTACCTTTCTACTTGTTTAGATTTTTTTGCAGCTGCTTCATCTTTTCCCCAAAGTTTCTGTTTATGTTGTACATCTCTTTCTTCCATAGTTAAATATCACCTTTATAGTCTTTTGTATTTTCTATACCAACAAAAAAAGTTACATTCTGCAGTCCAGCTCCTCAGGAGCTGGAAACAATCCAAATGGTAGTCTGCAGAAACAATATTTCTCAAAGGGACTGTTGAGTGTGAACAAATATCTTCTGTTTTTCTTAGGGCACCCTGTTGAAAGCTATTTGGCATTATCCATGTTCCCTAATATGTCTCCTCTCATAGGTAGCAGAAAATTGTCCCAATTTATATATCTAATTCTTCAGATCTAAAGATAGGCAGATATTTGTCTTTTTTTTTTTCTTCTTTTGTTTTCTTCTTTCTTTTTCCCTTCTTTTTTTTTTTTTTTTTCAGTCTAAGGGGCTAGTAAATGTATAAACTCTAGGGGTTCTTCTTTGTTGAGTGACTTGCAGAGCAACAAACAATGAGCTTTGTCTTAGGGTAAGAGGATCTTTTCTCTGCATGTGAGCTGCTGTATTTTAGGCTCTTTCTGCTCTACTCCCACCTCTGCTGAGACTTTTCCTATTCTTATTCCCCTTTCTTACAGAGGTTTCAAAATTCTCTCATACAGTGTCCACCTTCAGCAGATTTAATTCTCAGCCTAGATCTTTTTCCACCTGTCAAACTCCAACTGTTTTCTTAATAATAATTTATAGATTCTTCATCTTCCCCCTTCCCCCCCCCTTTTTTCAAGTTCCTGTGACCTTTTTTCTGTCACAGAGTTGCCTGTACTATTGCAAGCTCTTTCGTGTCAGACCAGTCCCAAATTGCTATATCGGTTTTGTCCTGTCCTGCATTATCTCTTAGATAATATTTATGTTTCTATGAATCTTAGATTTCTTATTACCTTTGCATGACTCGACTTAGCTGACTGAAAACTATTAAAATCACCAAGTGCTTCAGAACAAGCTGTTGGAAAAATAGACTGTTCTCTGAATTTCATTGTTTTGGCTGTCACTCGTATTTCAGAGTCAGAGGAGGAATGGTCTGCTTCAACACTATTTCCTGGAGAGCTATATGTTTGACACACTTTCTGACTGCTGCACGATTCCAACACTCACATGATGCATTTTGATGCATTTTTGATGCATTGATGCATTTTGATAATTTCCTATTGTTTTAACATGTGATAACCATATGATAATTGCTGACCTGATTGACAATGGATGTAGCATTTAATTCAAGCCCACGTCAAACATAAAAACTTCCATTATGTGACTTCTGCTTTCTTAATTTCACATATAGCTATTTCAGTCATATTTAGGTACAAACCCTTTTGTTATGCATTACCATTAAAACACTGTGCAGAATGTGAGCATCAGGTGGACTGAATGTACAATTCAGGACATTAGTAATCCCACCCCTAGTAGAGAGTGACTCATTTTCCAGTGAAGACTCACTAAATTTTAGAAAGTATACTGAGCATGGCTGGCAAAGATGAAAACTCTCAGCTTCACTTATACAAGACTGTTCTAATCACAGAAAAAGACAATGAAAAGATGTGTCTTTATTTTGTCTTTGACCTACAAACATTAAATTCTACTTTGAACAATAACACACTTTCATGAGGAAGAATGTATTGTGGTCTTATCCTGGCTTTACTGCAGTGGCTAAATCGTCTTCTGGGAAATAAAAAGCAGGAAGTTTTAAATCACCTCAGGTTGAATTTTATTCTCATTTCACAAATAAATTCTTTAATTGCTGCTATTTTATTATTTTTTAGGTGATTTCATAGTACTGCAGACTTTGTCTTTCTCCTCCCACATTTCTCAATGAGGTATCCTGAAAGTGAAAGGTCTATTCAATTAGATTAGATTCAGTTCAGAATTCAGTCTGGATTCATCCCACTGAACCTAAGAATTTAACTGTAAACTCTAGTTCGCTTTAAACACCATCTCTGTTCAGTAAATCTCCCCCATAGTGAGAGAGAGTAGCATGACAAGATGTCCAGTTTTAGGTATGTCTCAGCTAAGTGGTTGAAGGTGTTGGGTAAATTGAGGCCTGAGGGATGTTCCTTTAAGGCTCTTATTTTAGTATTGAATGCAAGCACTTGCTTCAATACACTTTTATTTGGAAAAGCACGTAAGCACATGCTTGTAGTTAAACACCTAGAAGTTAGGCATAGAATCCTGCAATAAATCATCTTTTTCACGACTACTGACTGTGACATATTTTTTAAAAGAGAAATGGCTCCTGCGCTTCTATTTTTCTGAAGTGATTTTTAAACCCCCCTATGGTAATAAAATATTTCCTACTAGGCTAAACTTTATTAAGTTTCTCAGATTTTGAAGCTGTTTTTCCATCCTGTTTTGGAAAATTCCTGAAGTTACAATTCCATTCACTTCTGTTTGGAAAGCTGACATTAGACATTGTATTCAGATTACTGCTTGTATTTGGAGAGGTAATCTGGACGTACTTGAAAATACAAACCAGAACAGAATGATTGTAGGAATTGCAGAAATACAAAACAACTATTTAACTTTCTGTTTCTGTAGGCTGGGAAACACAGCATACCAGTAGAAGCACATTAAAGATTTGTTGTTGTTCAATCTTTCAGTGGAACTACTCAGTCATCTTATTAGTTAGCACCTAGTAAAATCCATATTCTTTGGCTAATGAAAGTGTAGTGGTCACTATCTGGGATTCTATGAAACAGCCAATCTGATTTTCCTGAGCATAAATTATGTAGAAGATACAATAACTGCCACAGAACATTTATAAAATATAACTCAAGATACACTCCACCTTTTCCCCAAATACAGGGACCAATTATGCACCGTGTAAACCAGAAGAAAAACTCCACTTCAGGTACTGGAAAGGTAGATGAAGTCACTGGGCAGTCTTAGCATAGCATTCTTGACTCCAATCACACTCATAATAAGGAGCTTGCAGTAATTCAAAATTCTGTGCTTTGTTTCATCATCCCTCCTAGCCAAAAACCTGAAAAGACTCTCCCTTTTCTGAGGCTCTAGCTATGCTTTATTTTCTAGGTGTTTTCCTTGTTTCCTAGGGTCCCTTTCACTGACTTCCCTTGTGCTGAAAATGTGTCTTGTCTCCCAGACTTTCCTCACTCCATAGTGAGTCTCCTTCCACTCTGTATTAGCATTTTCGCTAGGCTCTCTTTCTAAGCCATCTTATTTGTAAAGGGGTCAAAGTATTTCTCTAAGGAGGGATATATTTATGTGAATGTCTACTTTTGATGGTATGATCGCTATTTGGATTATGGTAGAAGCAAAACAAAGTTAGATACCTATCTCATAGACAATCATTGAAGCTGAAATATTCTGTGATTACATTTTAGTCTGCATTGTGTCTAGAGATGGTCCACTGAAGCTGTCATCTTTGCTTTCATGAAAATGTTACTAAATAAGATCAAAATAAAGCAGCTGAGGCAGAAAGTTTTATAACTAGTGCCAAAACAAATCTATGGAACCAGATTTTTTCCCACCTAAATTGTTTCAGTCTAAACAGACTGAAAAGCTTTCCCCCTAGTAAGAGAGAAGCCATTAAATAAGCTATTTTAATAGCTCAGTCACCCCCAATTTATTTGGTGTCCCTCTGAGATTATCAAGTGAAAAAAAAATAGTACCTACAGAAAGTAATGAATACAGAACATACTTTCACACTTTACAGGCCTTCCCTCCATGCTGCTAACCCTCATTTCCTTATTCTTAATGATAAATAAATTAACATTAATTTTCAGTGTTCACAGCATGCCATATACATCAGCTAAAAAAGAAAAAGACAAGTGGTTAGTAAATTCTTTTTGATAGAATACAACACATGCTGGCCCTTCTGTGAACTCGCCACTCATTCAGGAAATTGATTTGTCAAGATGTAAAGAAAAATACATCATTTCATCAGATTTTTAGAAAATATGAGTGCAGTCTTATAAGATGCAGAGGAGGCTCAACTCCCTTAAAGCTTTTCAATGGAAGCACTTAGCACCTCACAGTAACAGGCTGATTTTACATGTTGTTTTAATGATCCCTTTAATAGTTCATTCTGGAACTAGAACACTGAGTGTTGCAGTGCCTAATGCCCTTGTTGGGCCTGGCTCCAAGCCAGCTTTATGATTTGCAGCTTATTTGTACCCAACAATCTCACGTTGAAAAATATTTGTTTTCCCCTGTATACAGGTGTTGATATGGCTGCATTGTAGGTAGGATTCCTGGATCAGCTTGTAAATCAGGGCATGGTGCTGACTGGGGAGCAGAGACCAGGCCCTGGGGTGAATCTGAACAGTTGCTCCCCTCCTCCTTTGCAGGGATCCTGTACAGCCCAAGAGAGATCCAAGAAAAGCAGCTTGTACAAGCGCTATAACATCTGGAAAACCTTGCTAATATTGATTTTCATACAAGAGGGGTAGAGATATCAGGCATGACTTTCAACACCTTATACAAGTTTTATACTAGTGCAACTGGACTTTATTGAAATTTTACTGGCACAAAACTGACGCTACACAACAGAAAATATGGCTTACTGTTCCCACTGCTCTTTTTAGTGCAACATGAGAAAAAACAATTATCTTTGCCACATATTGGAATGTGATCAGTCATGATGCGGTGCTTGGCTGCATGGTTTAGTTGTTTAGGTGGGTTGGATTGGTTGATGGGTTGGACGCGATGATCTTGAAGGTCTCTTTCAATCTGGTGTATTGTATTGTATTGTATTGTATTGTATTGTATGACAGAATCATTCATAGACCCTTGATCTTAGACCCACAGACCACAGACTTCAACCTCCAAGGATGCAGGATGTACCATGCAGTTACTATTCTCCAATTTTAATACTAAATCTTCTCTGAAAATGTATCATAGACAGCTTTTATCTTGTTAACTGATGATGTCTTTGATTAGTATTTGATATTTTGCACCTTGATTTTCTCACTCCCACCCTGTTGATGTCTCTCCAATGACTTCTACCATATATTTAGGAGACTAAATATAAAGCTTTTGAGTTCATAATTTTCTTCTGCAGTACTAAGACGAAAACCCTTCTCTTTTAAATTGTTTTATTGTTTTAATCTTCATGTGTTGATTGTTATAGTTTAAGCTTTTCCTGAAGTCCAAAAGCCTAAATGGAACGGATTTATATTGCCTCCCCTATCCCTTTTTTTCCCCAGTAGAGTAAAAGCAAATTAGGCAGGAGAAGGGAGAGGTAAAATCGTGAAAAAAATGGTCTGGAAATGGTTTGAAAGTAAAATAGGTAATTTTAACAAAATACATATACAGCATTTGAGTAACAGGGAAGGTTACAAAGGTATAAGGAAAAGGGTCAATAGAAAAAATATACAAAATCAGGCCCAGCTGGCATTGGATTCCCTTGATGTAGTGTAGATTCTGTTTGGATGCAGTCCTTAGAAGTCTGGAAGCATCATAGAGGCAGACCAAGTGGTAACTGAGGAAGCAGGAGGGAAGCAAAGATGGTCTGTTGACCAAGCGAGGTGCAGGAGAAAGAAGCCTACCAAGAAAATGGCTTCCCTTAAACAGGCTTGGTGAACAGGAAGGGGGAGTAGAATAGACTTTGATCTGGGGGACCCAGATCTCTGCCCATCTAGGTCAGGTTTCCTTTGTCCACCTGGTGGCTGGGTTTTTTCAGCCCCTCGAGGGGTGGGTGTAACCTGTCACCGTCGATACATACTTCCAATCTGACACCTGAACACCTGTCAGATGATGAAGTCCTATCCACTACTTTATTAATTAATAAATTCATTATTATTATGTAATGAATGAAAGTTAGCAAATACCTTCAATATAGTAATTACACATGATATCACCTTCAAGAAAGTGTGATAAAATGCAAAGTATACTGACTGTGGCATTGGAAGGACTCTTAGGAGTTCCAGAACAAGCATCTACCTGATACCTTTCTGTGGTCATTGTTCATAGAACCATAGCATCATAGAATGGTATGGGTTGGAAGGGACCTCCGAAAGTCATGTGGTCCAACCCTCTCTGCAGTAAGCAGGGGCATCCTCAACTAGATCAGGTAGCCTAGAGCCCTCTTGAGCCTCATATAGCCTCATCTTGGAGTGATGAGGAAAACAGTAGATATTTTGGTGTGCTTACCAAATCCTGAAGCTGACAAATGGCTGCTGCTGTTCTCTAGCTGCAGATCTTGACCAGCTACCTGCAGCCTTCTGGTTTGATGGTGCACACACACCTGCCATAAGATCAAGAAAACTTCACTTTCAGAAACCCTGAGATTCTGAGAATTATTTTCTTGAGCTTCCTTACTCAGTGTTTTTCATCAAAGCTAAATTTATCTGTAAAGTGTTAAACTCTTGTAGGTATAAACAAGCAAACTTTATTTGATAGATTAGGAAACATGAATGTTATTCTTTTTATATAGGATGTTATCTATTTTACATGTGATTCAGCACAAGGAAATTAAAAGTAAGTGAATGACTCAAGGACAATCCTGTGATTTTCACTCTGATTTAGCACAAGCTGGCTATCTCTTGTCCATTCAGATGAAATTATTTGAGTCAGGTCTGAGTAAAACCTGAGTAAGGTCCTCAGGACGTGGTCCACAATAACTCAGAATTTCCTTTCTGTTATTATCACAACGATTTCAAGAAGAGATACAGGGTGTATTCTATGAGATAGTCATCTAATTTCAAGATAAAAAACTGTTAGAAATACTTGAAGATGGGTTTTCTTGTGCCTGTGTGGTGCATGCTCGATTCAGAGCTTTAGGGTGATATTTTATAAATTGCCAGGTTCCTAGATAAACATGTAAGCCAAGTGAAATTAATCCTTGAAAATATGAAACAGCCTTTTTTCCCCCCTTTAGTCATAGTTCTTTACCACGGATAATCTGTCCAGTAAAATGATATTGAGAAGTTTAAGAGGTAAACTGGGAATGGAAAGGATCTGGGAGAGGGTACAAAAGTGAAGCTAAGTATTTCAAAGCCACATACAGCTAGCACATACATAACACCTCTACTAGTTGTCTATGAGGAATGTGCAACAAGAGTTGACAGGTAATGTTTTATTTCAAAGCAGGTAGTGGTTGGTAAAGTGCATTCAGTACATGAGATGGTGATGGCTGTGGTGTGACTTACACTGTTAGAACAAGGCTGTGGTGTGGCATTTGGCCAGTGGTTGAAGTGAAAACTGAAAAGTGACAACAGTATCCTGCCAAAATCTGGTATTGTCCCACAGGCTTTTCATTTTATTCCAAAGGTCATAGCATACTGTATTCAGCCAAATCTGCTTCAAGAAATTCCCACTCAAGGAAAAACACTTCTTGACAGAATAAGTGCTATGCTGATTTTTTAAAAAATATATATATATTCTTTTTTTCAGAAACATTCTTCATACAGAAGTAGGCTTCTAACATCATGTCTGTGTGCAAGAAGGTAAAATCCTCTGAAAAATGTGGCACAGCAAATGGATAAATATTTTTGCTCAGCAATTTGCATCAATTTTTTTTTTTTTTTGCATAATAGGAAATCCTCTGTGACATGTATTTGATAATGGAATCATTTCATATAAGGTTGCTTACTGTATGAGGGCTCTGCTGTTTGCAGTGCCATACAATGGAGTACATTAGCAACACAACACCAGTTTAATACTGGGCATTGAAGGCTGAGCCCTGCTTTTAGTTATTGCATCAGCAGGAGTTAAAGAAGCCTTGTTCTAAAAGTAAAGGCCAGAGTTGAGAACTAGCAAATACTAAGTGAGGTTTTTTTTGCATAAGTTGGACCAGATTCCCTTTCCATTGCTGTTTTACATAGTGACTTGAGCTTCTTACTTAGAAAAACACTCTGTAGAAACCACTAGTTTTGAAAAGCAGTTCTCTTTTTTCCATGTATCTAGGTTCTTTCTCTTCATTACCTAAGTGCCTCCATCCTCCAAAGTACCTAATGCCTCTCATTATCTTAGTGAGTCATTTAGAGTTTGGTTATTTAATATAATTAATTCATTATGAATAAATATTAGGGTTAAAATCTGCAATTGCTCTGGAAGATGGAAAGCTTGTTTTTTTAAATCCTGAGGTTTATGCTACCTAACAACATAAGAAACCACTGAGAAAGGTTTTATAAAAAGCCCTGAGATTGAAATAAACAGCAGCTGCCCAATGAGATATAGTATTTTGTGTAATGATAAACAACTATTATAATTTATTTTAAAAACAACTGGTGGTGCTTTTTATCAGGCAGACTAATTTAGTTCTGAGGTGGATTTCCTTCCATATTGAACTTTCCAGCTCTGTAAATGAAACTTCTCCCTCAAATGTGAGGAAGAATTCAGCTGTATCTCCTTCTGAAGAAGGTACTTGTGCTGACACAACAGACAGGCTGGACATGTCTTTGGTCTCCTCATCCTTCACTCACAATACCTTTTGAAATTAACATTATTGAAATTCAGTAAAGGATTGTCTTAAAAATAAAAAGTTCATTCAAACTTTGTAATGATCAATGAATGATTAAGGGTCAAACACTCCAGGTATTCTAATCTCTTCCCCTCCCTTCACTGCGTTCACCCGTGGAAAAGCTGTGAAGAGAAATCCACAGTATCTGCTCTGGCATGCCAGCTGGCCTCTCCATGCATGTCTTCTGTCTATCTCATCAGCACATACAGCACATGGGTCTATCAGCTGGGAAAGAGAAAGGCAAGTGATGAAGAGGTGTATTGAGACACTCAGAGATGTTGTCAATGGGTATGACCTCAGGTAGACCACAGTGTGAAAACTGCTGTAGCCAGTGGAAGAGAAGCAGACATATATCCCGGGCAGTTCTGCTGCTCAGGAGACAATTGGCTTTCTACTCTAAAAAGGACTTAAGAGGTTATTCAGGGCTTCTTTTATCCAGTCTGTCACTAATGCTGACATTTGTTAGCTTTGATCTCAATTTTGCCATCCCTGGAGGTGTTCAAAAAACTTGTAGACATGGCACTTTGGTTCAAGGAAGGTTTAGTGGGCATGGTGGTGTTGGGTTGACAGTTGGACTTGGTGATCTTAGAGGTCTTTTCCAACCTTAATGATTTTATGATTGTCTAAATTTTGATATATACCTGTACCACATTATGATGACTCTCACTCAATTTATAGCCAGGCTGTGGAAAAAACAGGATTTCTTTTACATGTTACATTTACCACATTTGCAGGAGGGATAAATACTCACAGGTCAAGAAAGAATCTAGATTTGGGAACTGGTGAGAAAAGCTGTTGAAAATCCCCTCAAAATTAGTTTGCATTAATAGGTACAGTTTTCTCTTTCAAGTTTTACTAATGTCATGGTTTTAAAATCTGTAATTCCACAGCTGTACAAGTCAATAGAGAGTTTGGCAATGCATTTTGGTTCTTATGGATGGAAGAGAGATGCCAGAAATAAGTGCAGTGAACATATGTGCATATTCTTTTTGGTATAAAGGGTAAAATTGCTGATATGTGTTTCTAGGAAAATGCCCCAGTTTTGTTTCTCAGCCAAAATCCTTCTGGATTATTTATTTAAACCAAATCCTTTTCTTTCATGTAGATTCAATCACTTGAAAGGAATAAAATAAAACGTGGACTCAACATTTTAAGAATGCACAAAATACTCCTTTTGTCATTCAGTTTCCCCAGAGTATTCATATGTTGTTGCTTACCCTTTTGTTGGGAATCTCTAGGGAGTTAGGAAGTTGGCTGTCTTATGATCAGGAGCACGAACCAAAACATTTTTCCCAATAAGCGACATCTGAAGTGTTTATTGGAAAATTAGCTCCTCTTTGGTTCTACAGAATGCTGCAGTCTTGTAGTGCCCGTCTTACAGAAAGTAATTCATATATCAAACATGTGGTAATCCCAATGAGGATGTGATGTGCGAAAGTGGTCTGGGAAGACAGGATGTTTTATTCTGCTCACTGTGCCTAACAATGCTGAAATGTTTTTTCCCTGTCCATTTACTTTAACAATGTGCCATTCTGTACCTCATAAGCACTTAATTTATTCCAACTCTTTGGCCTGACCTGTAATCCCCCCTCTCCTTACCCATCTGACCCATCTGTGTTTCATTTCCCACTCATCAGCATCCAAAGAGCTAGGCCCAGGCCCTGTTTGGAGCCATTAGACAGAGATTGGCACTGTTCCCTCTTCCTGCACCACATCCTCCGCTGAAAAAAATGACCATCAGATCAGAGAACAGAGCCTGCTTTGTCCCCAGCAACCAAGATCTGGAAGCACTTTCAATCATTTGCACTCTATACCCACTCAAACGCATTAATGTGATCAACATTGGGCCTGTTGTGGGCATTTTTTCCAGCAAATAGCTTGCTAACATTCCAGGCATGTACTTCCCTGAAAACAAGACCGAGACAGGGCCCTGAATATTCAATTGGAAAATCACCAAGAGCAAGAGCTTAGCTTGGCACGGCTGGTGTTGATTCTTAATAAGTGACTTCCTAAAGCTGAGGCTTGGGGCTTACAGCTTCAATGACTTGTTTGAAAAATATTTTGTAGGTGCCTCATACCACTTTATTTCCTGTGGTATGCGTCATATTGTGAGCTATTCTGAGCCAGGCTGTTTAAGCACACTAACATTTTTTTCCAAGATTGTGGTGTTTAACTAAAAATGTGCTTATACAAGATGAGCTCATAGCTATTAGTGCTGATGTAGTTTTAACTGCTTGGATACCAATAGCCTGAGGCCTAAAACCTGCTAAAAAGGGGGGAAAACCGAAGCAAAACCCATCCTTCACACTCATTTAAGGCTTTTTGAAGACAAGGCAATGGGGAAAATGTTTTTAAAGTCAGATTTTGCTTCTATAGGATCTTTGCTGTACTATACCTTTCCATCTCATTACAAAGGCTCTCTGCTAAAAGAATTACTGATATGAACAGCCAAAGGGATTTCAGACATCCAGTTAAAATTAATTTCTTTAATATTTCGGCCTGTTCTATATATATTGCATACAGTACTAACAGTGTATATGTCCTTCTCTAGTGCAGCTGGATGGACTAGGTACATCATAATGTTTTATTCATTTAACACAGCTACCATGACAAGGCAAATTTCACCCTACTGAAGGAGGCCAGCAAAGATTTTCAGAGGGTGTCTGTCTTTTACAGCATTCAGCTATGCATTCTGCGATTTCCCATTCTCCAAGCTGAGAGAAGGTGGCAGCGTTTTGCACACAACCCTTTGAATGTCAAGGGGTGAGAATTTTGGAGGTTACCGTGATGCCTAAAAAGAAATCACCAAATGCCTTGTTCAGAGGCTTATTTTAGAGAAACTACACCTGCCTGGTTGACTCAGGCATGAAAGTCTGAAACAAAAATTGAAAGGAAGGAGCTGGATATCAATAAAAAATGTTTGGACTGTTATTTTTTAAGGCAAAAGCTGCATCTTGGACTTGATTCACATCTACAATTTCAGTGTAGAAGAGATAAAATGGAAACAATCACAGGAGAGAAAACAGAAATGTACAGCTTCCCTAAATATGATATGTAAGGAGCAAGGGAAATGAGAAAAGCAATGACTTGCAAATGTCAGTATGTTTTTTTTTTAACCAAAACTATTTCATCCAGACTCCTTTTTCTTTCAGTGAAAAATATGGGGCAGGATTTACAGTTGAAAATGTCAATAAGAGCGTTTTACCACTTGTGTTAAAGATCTATTGTAAAATTTTGTTGGCAGCATTGTTTTTGCTATAAATGCACACATGTGAATTGAATTCAGACCCTTCCCTAATGGGGAACCTATTAGTTTCTTCCTGAATTACCTAAAAAAAATAAGGATTCTATGTAATTCTAG
Source organism: Colaptes auratus (assembly GCA_015227895.2). Taxonomy (NCBI): domain Eukaryota; kingdom Metazoa; phylum Chordata; class Aves; order Piciformes; family Picidae; genus Colaptes; species Colaptes auratus. The sequence goes on along the minus strand of CM037631.1, from coordinate 89,579,546 downwards.
CCACTTTGCTTATACTTTTTTTATGGCATTGTGTTAAAGCCATAGTACTTTTTGACAGTATTCAATTGCATATTCTTACGCTTTCACATCTGAATCTTTATTATGCAGATAGCTTTCAGGAAACACAAACCTAGATTCTGTCAGAAATTTGCATCAAATAGTGATTATGCTGAACCCCTCCCCTCCAATTTTTATTTAAAAATTCTCTTTGAAGTGGGTTAAGAGCTCAGCAGAGTATAGTTTCAGCCTTAGCTATCCACAAGCTCCCTGCAAAGCGTATTTCAAAGCTTCAAATCCCTTTTATAATACATTATGATTATTACAAATTGTTTTGTATTATGGAAAATAAGCTTCCCAATTTGGAAAAGTAATTGGAAGAGAAAGCGTGTAATAGAATGTCATAATAGCAAACTCTGTGATCAATCACAGCATTTCTGGGCAAATCTAGTAATGCTGGCGGTGTTTGGGGCAGGGGTGCTGAAGTTTTACCTTCATGATGTTGAGCTGATTTGAGTTTTCCTCTTATTTGGCTCCATAACAGAGCTTTAATGTTTAACATGGACATAAATTCACTGTAGCCCTCAAGTGAAGACTATGTTTGAGAGCTGAATAGAATGCTTGAATTTACTCTCCAGATTTTTCTTCCATGATCAAGTAAAGTTCCATGTAACTTTCCTTCCCACTGCAGTGCACACAAAATCTCAGGAAACAGCAGGGCTTAATTAGGACCCTGGTTTATAGTTTCACCTGAAAAAATACATTTTAAAAATCATATATGTTTAGCTGTGCAGATTTTTTAGTCAATAAATTCTGGCTAATTAATCACATTAACGGTACTCCTTAAAAGTTGAAACAAAATCACAAAACAAACCAAATACCCCATAAATATCATGTATAAAGACCCATTCACCAATGCATAAACTTCATGTCTAAAGCCATTTACAAATATTTATTCTTTTTCCCTTTCTTTTTCCTATTATTTTTCTCTTTTTCTTTTCCTTTTTCTTTTTTTCCTTTTTCTTTTTCTTTTCTCTTTTTCTTTTCTTTTCCTTTTCCCCTTTTTCTTTTTCTCTTTTTTTCCTTTTTCTTTTTTCCTTTTTCTTTTTTCTCTTTTCTATTTTTCTTTTCCTTTTCCCTTTTCTTTTCTTTTTCTTTTTCTTTTTCTTTTTCTTTTTCTTTTTTTTCTTTTTCTTTTTTCTTTTTTATTATAATTTTTGTTTATTTTTCTTCTTTTTCCTTTTTAAAATTTTTTATTATTTTTAATTTGCTTTCAATGTTTCTCTCTCTCTCTCTTTCATTCTGTTCTTTTCAGCTCTTTTTCTTTATTGCAGGCCCAATGCCAAAGGGACAGCTGCTTCCAGAGGTAAGAGTTTCACAGATAAAGCAAAGTAATTTTGGGGGGAAATATATATGTTGATTAGATGATGTAACATTTTTACCCTTCAGTCTCTCAGAATTTTAAACAGAAGTGGCTGCAGTCACTCTCCCCCAGACAAAGGGGAAAAAAAAGGTAAAATGTAAAGAGAAGTCCTATTCAATCATTGTTTGGTCCCTGGATGCCAAAAGCAGTAATCCTCAGTGCAAACGGTGTCACTGAACGCTGTATTATGATCTGTGACTGTCTGATGTAGAGTTGGTGACACAAAGGCAGGATTATACTGAGCCTCCCTTTTAATGTAAAAAATAAACAAACAGAAACAGTCTGGGTGTAATGGATTATCACTTATTGCAGAGGTATTCTTTAAAAATTCAAGTGCAAAACCACAAAAAACTTTGCATCAGAGCAAATTATTAACTGGCAGACTCTATGTGGAGGAATATATTTTCTTGTCAAACTTTTTTTGGATGTGGCATGAGTGGCAGCAAATACAGCTTGTTGTTCTTTCCCTTAAGCAGCAAATTATTGTTATGGTAAAATAATTCCCATACTTATTTGGTTTTAGTGAAAAATCCATTTCTTCTCTGTATACAGATGCTGCTCTTTCAGACACACTTGAGAGACTACTAGCCTCTTTTACTATAGGTTATTTGTGCACATAGGGCATATTCTAATATTACATATAAGTAAATCCACTGCCATTTTCATTGTTGTAATGGGTTGACAAGGACTAACCTGCCTGCTCCCCCAACACAGAAGTGAGGGAAAAGTAGCACACAAAAGCTCAGGACTAAGACCCCCCAAAAAGTGAGACAAGAATAGAGTTTACTGAGAAAAATCAGATACTCATAGTACAAAATGCATAATTACCTTAACCTATTTGCAGAAAAAGCACAGCGTGAAGCAGAAAAGCCCAAGCTAGAAGACTACTCCCCCATCCCTCCTTGTCCCTCCACCATTACAGAGGAAGAGCCAACACCCAAAAACCCCAGAACCCAAAAGCAGCAACTGAGATAGAAAGTCTCCCATGCTACATTCTGAACTTCAAGACCCATAATACTTTGCTCCAGCCAGAACTTCCATTTTTGAAGCTGGCATGCCTGCAGCATGGTGGAAATACCAGCAGCAGGTTCAACTCAACCAATGACATTCTTCACCCCTTGTTCTATACCATCCACATCATGCCCAGCAGCAATCATCATCAAACAATATACATCACACATCAGTCACTGTCCATTCTTGCTCAAAATGAGATCACTTTGCAGTACACAGAAGACTGCTCCTGGCAGATGCTCTCCAAGGGACAGCTGGGATTATTGGACTGTATGGAACTGATGGCTTGGCAATTTGAAGGGGTGGAACCCATCTCTATTTCTGGTGTGAGAGAGTGATCTCCCAGTCCCGGATGTGTGGAAGCTGAGCACTGGAATGCAAAATGCAATTTGCTTTCACTTGGAGAAATGGATGGAGTAACTACACCAAATTGCCCCTGGGGCAGAAACACTTTTAAATAGTAAATTTGAGAAAATGATCGGTCTAATTACTGTTGAAAACAAGTAAGAAATATGTTATTTTGGATGCTTGTGATTCTCTGAGTTATCCTCCATTTTTACAGTTATTTTTGGACAATTGTAGCTTTTTTAAATATCCATTGCTCTTCAGGTACTCCTCAGCATTTCTGGTAGAATACATTTCCTCTCACATTGATTATCAAGGCATGGGATAAGAATTTCATCCTTTGTTACTTTGCCCATATCAGCATTAGTGAAGTCTTCCCATTTTCTTCCTCAATATATCCTTCTGACTAACATACTGAGATCGGTTAACTAACGCCTCTATACACTGTCTTTTCTCTAGTGATGCTGGGGGGGGCTAAAGATCACACTTTATCAATTTGATATTACATTGAAGTTGGTCAGATCACAGAATCACAGAATCTAGGTTGGAAAAGACCTTTGATATCATCAAGTCCAACCTATCACCCAACACTATCTAATCAGCTAAGCCACGGCACTAAGTGACTCATTCAGATCTTTCCCTACTCGAATTTGGTTCTGCTGCCCATGTACTAGGACCAGAGAACCTCTCACAGTAAAGCAGTGCAGGACACACATTAATCTTTCTGTCTTTATATCTTTTCCTCTTTCCTTCCACCTCTCATGATGCTTCATAATTAAACTGTCACTTCCTAGACTGTGTCCAATGGAGCATGTGTTGATGGAATGCAGTAGCATTGAGTCTTCAACTATTTCTCTGTGTTGTTCCCATACAAGGAGAGATGAGGGAGCCTGATATGCTTAAAGGGACCAACTGTCATAACACTCATGTTTACAGTAGAGAAACATAACCCTTACAGAGTATGAACGGGAAAGGTTGCACAACTCTTATCTTGGAACAAAGCTGCCAATGAGAGATGATTCAAGAGTTTGCAGTAGAAGTTCTAAATAGGAGAGGGTATGATACTGCATCTAGAGATTGCAGTTTCCAGGTGGTCATCCATATCCTGTAGATTAGTAGTATATAAAAAAAGGAAAAAAGTGAACTCCTTTCTGGCAAGATTTTCAGAGGAAAAAAAGCTGTGATGGACACTGAGACCCACACAATATCAGTCCCTTTGCTTCATTCTAGTCTGGTGCAGCCCTCTGACTACTATCCCTTGGTAGTTACACAGTTAGGGAATGATGATGTTGCAACCAGAACTCCCAGGGCTATCAAAAATGACTTCAAGGCCCTGGGAGATCTGGTTGAGGGGTCAGGTGCACAAATAATTTTTTCATCAATAGCCTTAGTTGCAGGAGGGAATACCAGAAGGAACAGGTCGACAGCTATAGTCAACAAGTGGCTTAGAGGCTGGTGCAATCAAAAGAATTTTGGGTTTTTTGATCTTGGAGAACTTTCTACTGCACCAGGTCAGCTGGCAACATATGGAGTACATCTGTCCCAGAGGAGGGGAGAGATCACAGTGTGCCCCACAGATCAGTGCTGGGCCCCATGCTCTTCAACATCTTTATTGATGATCTGGATGAGGGCATTGAGTCCATTATCAGTAAATTTGCGGACAACACCAAGCTGGGGGCAGGAGTTGATCTGCTGGAGGGCAGAGAGGCTTTGCAGAGGGACCTCGACAGGCTGGACAGATGGGCAGAATCCAACGGCATGAGATTGAACACATCCAAGTGCCAGGTTCTGCACATTGGCCACAGCAACCCCATGCAGTGCTACAGGCTGGGGTCAGAGTGGCTGGAAAGTGGCCAGGCAGAGAGGGACCTGGGGGTACTGTTCGATGTAGGCTGAACATGAGCCTGCAGTGTGCCCAGGCAGCCAAGAGGGCCAATGGCATCCTGGTCTGCATCAGGAACAGTGTGGCCAGCAGGATCAGGGGGGTCATTCTGCCTCTGTACACTGCACTGGTTAGGCCACACCTTGAGGACTGTGTCCAGTTCTGAGCCCCTCAGTTTAGGAAGGATGTTGAGTTGCTGGAATGTGTCCAGAGAAGGGCAACAAAGTTGGTGAAGGGTTTGGAACACAAGCCCTATGAGGAGAGGCTGAGGGAGCTGGGGTTGCTTAGCCTGGAGAGGAGACTGAGGGGTGACCTTATTGCTCTCTACAACTACCTGAAGGGAGGTTGTAGCCAGGTGGAGATTGGTCTCTTCTCCCAGGCAAACCAGCACCAGAACAAGAGGACACAGTCTCAAGCTGTGCCAGGGGAGGTTTAGGCTGGAGGTTAGGAAGAAGTTCTATACAGAGAGAGTGATTGCCCATTGGAATCGGCTGCCCGTGGAGGTGGTGGAGTCACCATCATTGGAGGTGTTCAGGAGAAGACTTGATTGGGTTGCTTGGTTGCATGGTTTAGTTGATTAAGTGGGTTGGATGATAGGTTGGACGCAGTGATCTTGAAGGTCTCTACCAACCCGGTCTATTCGATTCGATTCGATTCGATTCGATTTGATTCGATTCGATTCGATTCGATTCCACATGCCTCCCATGTTAATTCAAAGCATTGTTTGACCTCGTATTAACCAATAGATATGCTTTCTGCATCAAAAGCACTATGTAAATATATGTTTCAAAAGGACTAATTCAGTAGCATCTGCATTATCTTTACACTTTGCACGGCTTCAGAACAAAATTGAAAGCAAGGTTAAGGAAAATAATGCTGTCTTCTACAATTGTCTTACTAAAATATACTGTAGGGCTCCACAGGGTTTCTGGTACATATATGTAGTTGCAGTTCAATAAATTATCTTAATAATTAGGTTTTTTTAATACTTCATGCTTTTGTTTTTCCATATGGTCATATGAGAAAGCTTTTTAGCCATAGTGGTGTCAAGGAGGTAAGAGAGATATTAACAGCACATTGGCAGTATTTGGAGACTGATTGCTTTTGGCAACAGCTTGCTTTCCAGATGCATGATGTTATGGGCCCCAGGAAACTAACAAGGGTCATCACATTAGGGAAAGGTAAAATATGTAAGTAACCTTTCACTAATATCCTTCCATGCATTACCGTATCTTCTTCACTACTGATGAGCAAAAAGGGACATGATTGCTAAGAAATTTTCTCTTTAGGGTCTATGAGGACAGTTTTGACCAAGAATTTCAGATATTATGTGAGGCAACAGGGTAGACTACAGAACCTCTTGTGATCTTTTACATTTCTGGGATACTGTAATTTTACAATAATTTGAAAAATATTCTGGATAATACTAACTAACGCATTGCAGTTATATTAGTGAAGGCAAAGCAGAGCACAGTTCAGACTGATCTTTGATTTTCATAATTGTGACAAGTAAGTAACTTTGTAGAAATGAATTGCAAGGAGTTAAACAAGAGAAGAGCCATCAATAAGCTCATGCATTAATTATTTGGGGGGAAAACTAATCTTAATGAATACATATAGCATTAGTAAATAATAGAAACAAGGTCTAAATCTGAGAATTACTTGTGATTAATTGAGAAGAAGTTTACTATAAAAGCAGAGGTCAAACTGGACATTCCAAACTATGGAATTAGGACATTTCCAATTTTTTAATACATATTTTAAGATTAATAACAGTACCTTTCTGAGACAGAAAAATGTCTTTTCCAAACAAAGACAGTTCCCAGGGATAAGTTTCTTGGGGTTGGCTCATATTTTTTTTTTTTAATATCACAAGGCATCGTATTCCTGTATAAAATATTCATTTGGGATTATAGCTGGCTAACCAAAGTGGAATTTTAAAAAATCTGTTTCTTACACAGGTGTCTGTATGAAGGGCTGGGGAAATTAATAGTCATGATATTCTTAGAGGAAACAACACAAATATGATATTACACATCACTACTCAAGACTAAGTGAGGATACTTTCTGGCTAAAGAGACAGCCCAAGTGATTGAAGGGTGGTTGTAACCATGTGGGGGGGGGTCTCTTCCCCCAGGCAACCTGTGACAGAAGAGGACACATTCTCAAGCTGTGCCAGGGGAGGTTTAGGCTGGATGTTAGGAAGAAATTCTTCACAGAAAGAGTGATTGGCCATTGGAATGGGCTGCCCAGGGAGGTGGTGAAGTCACTATCTCTGGAAGTATTTAGGAAGAGACTGGTTGAGGCACTTAGTGCCATGGTTTAGTTGATTAGATGGTGTTGGATGATAGGTTGGGCTTGATGATCTCTGAGGTCTTTTCCAACCTGGTTAATTCTGTATTGTTGCATGCTACGTGGCAAAGCTCTCGGATGTTTTTAGATTAATGTGTGATTTAAGGGAATGAATGCATAGACACTACATGTCAGAGACATGTATGTGGCCATATAAACAGAGAATTGAAAGTGATTGAATTGAATTGTTTTCATATTTGGCTGTATAAGTATACCATGTAATTTAAAAGTGCAATTGGGAATTTTGAAACAAACAAGGAGAAAATAGAGCCACATGGAAAAAGTGTCAGTTCTTTATTTTTTAATTTATGTTTTTCAGAAGAGTATTTAGGGAATTGTTTTATGATGATATATGTGATATAAGAGGAGACTCAGGGGTGACCTTATTGCTCTCTACAACTAACTTAAAGGGGGTTGTAGACAGGCAGAGGTTGGTCTCTTCTCCCAGGCAACCAGCACCAGAACAAGAGGACACAGTCTCAAGCTGCACCAGGGGAAGTTTAGGCTTGAGGTGAGGAGAAAGTTCTTCACAGAGAGAGTTGTTAGCCATTGGAATGTGCTGCCCAGGGAGGTGGTGGAGTCACCATCACTGGAGGTGTTCAGGAAGAGACTTGATAGGGTGCTTGGTTGCATGGTTAAGTTGATTAGGTGGTGTTGGATGATAGGTTGGACTCAATGATCTTGAAGGTCTCTTCCAACCTGGTCTATTCTATTCTATTCTATTCTATTCTATTCTATTCTATTCTATTCTATTCTATTCTATTCTATTCTATTTGTAAAATTTATAGAGTATGAGCAATATGAATTACAATTCAAGCTATTCTATTATTATTTGTAGATTAACACTTAGCTGAAAGGTGGTAACTGAGACACCTTGATTCTTTCCATAACTGTTTTTTCTTTAGACTTTTTATAATAAAGAAGTTATTAACACTCCTTCTGCTCCAGTTTCCTGCTTATTTTTAAGGTAAATCATACTACTGGGATTTTTTTTTCCCCAAAAGCAATAGGTGATTACCTTTTCTAAATACTTTTTTTGGACAGTTTTTTAGCTGATAAAATGTTCTTCTGTCTGAAAGCTTGATAACTCCTACAAAACACTCACAATAAAGTTATTTTCCCTTCTTATTTAAATAATCACCTAAAATTAATCCTTTTCAAATACCTATCTTATGATAATTGTCAGAGCTGAGCCTACTCTCTCCAAGAGCTGTGGAAGTCGGTCTCCTGTTAAGAAAAATTACAAAAAACACCCTCAAGCTATTTTAAAAAATAAATTGTATCTTTGGATCACCACATAATTCAAGTTTTAGGTATTTTTGGTGGGTTTTCTTGTTTTGGTTTGGGGTTTGGTTTTTTGGGGTTTTTTTTTGAGGATTTGTTTGTTTGTTTTGTTGTGGCTTTGGTATTTTTGGGTTTTGGTTGTTTGGTTTTATTTCTATTACATGATCTGTAGCCATGGAAAGAAGTGAAAGATTTGGGCAGATTTAGGTTGAGACATGGCCAGATTCTGACATGTGTAAACTGGCATAACTTTGTGGAGGACTGGTTTAGAACGAGTCTCTAGCTTGTGTTATGCATAATTGAACATACAGGCATCGTGACTATTTGATTTAACCTTGGTTAATGCATCTGAGTTTGCAGTATTACTTAGGGGAATGAAATAAGTGGCTTCAGATTTAACCATTAGCTTTTTGCTTTCTGATTACTCCATTAAGCTTGAGCTTTGAGCTTTTTTTTTTTTTTTTTCCCTTTTCTTTTTTTTTCCTACCCAGAAGCTTCAAGTCATGAATTGGAATGACATTTCACTGAGAAAAAGAGTATAGATAAGTAAAAAGTGAATGTATTAACCCTCCATCCTTATCTCTGGTAAAAAAAAAAAAAAAGTAGACATAAAAATGGTGGAAAATGATGTGATAATTATCCATTATTTGTTCAGAGAAATCTAGAACAAATGTAGAAAATACCCTGGTTAGTCATTGCATAAAGATGATGTAGTGGCACAGTATTAAACTGACAGAACCAGTATAACTTTTTATATCAGAGGTGTAAGAATGAGTTCTTGTAACCTTGGGGAAATTATTCAAAGACAAGAACGTGGTCTGCTGATACAGATGGGGGGAGAAAAAAAATGGTGGTTTCCTGCATAGCAAATACTATGTCTGGCTTCTGGAGAATTCTGCTCTTTTTAGTTTTGTTACTTTAGAAGACTTACAAAGAAAAATCATGATATGCTCCACACTGCTTTGGCAAAGCAGGCTGTGAATCTTCAGTCAAAACCTTCTCTTTAAGAAATATTATGCAGGGCATTCTCATGTCATATATATGGTTTAGATTTTATTTCTTAAGATTACTCTATGTTAAAATATATGTGATTTTGACAAAAGACATGTTCCAGGGAAGGATTCCATTTTGAGGCAGGAAGAGTGAGATAAAAAAGGAAGAAATATATTGTTTGGAACCTATTTAATTTTTAAGATCACCACATAAAATGTGATTTCCTTCATCTGTTCTGTTTCTTTGTGGGTTCTTTCTCCTCTCCTCTCCCTCTCCTCTCCCTCTCCTCTCCCTCTCCTCTCCCTCTCTTCTCCCTCTCCTCTCCCTCTCCTCTCCCTCTCCTCTCCCTCTCCTCTCCCTCTCCTCTCCTCTCCTCTCCTCTCTCCTCCCTCTCCCTCTCCTCTCCTCCTTTTTCTTTATTTTTTCTCCTGGCAAATAAATCTCCTGTTTGTAAAATATAAAAAAGATATTTTGTGGAATGTGAACAACTGGCCTTGGACAGGCTCAAGGGCAGCAGAATCACAGAAGAATTAAAAGCAGAAGAGAAAAAAATAATCTTTTACTCAACCTAAATAGAAGCTTATGTTTCATTTGTATTACACATGAACTAATAATTTCCATATTTTCATTCTGAAAAGTAGAGGGGTGATGGATAAAACTGGTTGAAATGTTATAGTTTTATTTACAGAGAAAAATGACTGCTCAGTCTAATATTTTGATGACCGTTTGTGTGCCTCCTAACAATATGAAATTTGAAATCTGAGGCTTCAATACCAAATTCCTTGTGTTTTCCTCTTTGACAGATGAATTTAAGAATGTGAAAACTCAGAACTGGTTGCCTCCAGTTCTATTTTGTGATTTTCACAACCGCTAGACTAATGACACAGGCTTTTCATGGGGAGTAGTATGGAACGTATGCTGAGCTGCAAGTGAAAGAAGTGATAAAATTAGCACAAATAATCAACTATTCACACAGTGAACAACAGGAAAATGCTACCATGGAAAGTGTATATGTTCTCATTTTATCAAAGATGCATAGAATACAGGCATGTTTATCATTTTTCAAAATGAAGTGTATCTATCTCCTGCCTCACTGCAATCAGACTGTAATGACATTACTGATAATTGGAGGAAAGCCAGTGTCACACCAGTCTTCAAAATGGGCAAGAAGCAGGACCCAGGAAAGTACAGGTCAGTCAGCCTCACCTTCATCCATGGAAAGGTGATAGAACAGTTTATTCTGGAGGCAGAGGAAAAGGAGATTATTAGGAGCAGCCAGCATGGATTCACAAGGGGGAGATATGCTTGACCAATCTTATAGCGTTGTATGATGGGCATGATCAGTTGGGTAGCTGAGGGGAGATCAGTGGATGGTGTCTACCTCAACTTCAGCAAAGCTGTCTCCCATAACATCCTCCTAGGTAATCTTAGTTAGTGGGAGTTAGATGAGTGCAGTGAGGTGGATTGAGAACTGGCTGAACAACTTTGCTCAGAAGATTGTGATCGGTGGTGTAGAGTTTAGTTGGAGATGCATGGATAGTGGTGTTCCCTAGGGGCCAATACTGGATCCAGTCTTGTTCAAAACATTCATCTATGACTTGGATATGGAACAGACTGTACTCTCAGAAAGTTTGCTAATGATACAAAAACAGTGGCTGACACCAGAAAGCTGTGCTGCAGCTCAGTCAGATCTGGACAGAAAAGAAACTGCTCCCCTACAGCTGGGGAGGAATAAACCCATGCACCAGTACAGGTTAGGGGTTGTCCTGCTGGAAAGTAGGTCTGCAGAGAAGGACCTGGGAGTGCTGGTGGACAAGAAGTCAATCACAAGCCAGAAATGTACCCTTGTTGACAAGAAGGCAAATTGTATTCAAGTGTGCATCAAGAAGAGTGTGGCCAGTAGGTTGAGGGAGGTTCTGCCCTTTTACTCTGCCCTGGTGAGGTTGCACCTAAAGATCTATGCACCTGTGTTCAAGAAGAACAGGGAACTATTGGAGAGAGTCCAAGAGTTATCTTGTGACTGGAGTCTCTCTCTTGTGAGGAGAAGCTAAGAGACCTGGGATTCTTTATCCTGGAGAATAGAAAAGCAAGAGGTGATCTTATAAATGTGTATGGAAGTCATGATGTTGGGGCTAGGCATTTTTCAGTGATGGCCTGTGGTAGGACAAGGTGCAACAGGTACAGAGTAGAACACAGGGAGTTTGACTTGAACTGAAGGAAAAAATCTACTTTGAGGGTGATGGAGTTCTGGAACAGGCTTCCCAGAGAGGTTGTAGAGTCTCCCCTGAGGGCTTTCAAAACTCACTTGGACACTTTCCTGTGCAAACTGATCTAGGTGTATCACAGTATCACAGTATCACTAAGGTTGGAAGAGACCTCAAAGATCATCGAGTCCAACCTGTCACCACAGACCCCATGACTTGACCATGGCACCAAGTGCCACGTCCAATGCCCTCTTGAACACCTCCAGGGACGGTGACTCCACCACCTCCCTGGGCAGCACGTTCCAATGACAAATGACTCTCTCGGTGAAGAACTTTCTCCTCACCTTGAGCCTAAACTTCCCCTGGTGCAGCTTGAGACTGTGTCCTCTTGTTCTGGTACTGGTTGCTAGAGAGAAGAGACCAACCCCTTCCTGGCTACAACCACCCTTCAGGTAGTTGTAGAGAGCAATGAGGTCACCCCTGAGCCTCCTCTTCTCCAGGCTAAACAATCCCAGCTCCCTCAGCCTCTCCTCATAGGGCTTGTGCTCAAGGCCTCTCACCAGCCTTGTTGCCCTTCTCTGGACATGTTCAAGTGTCTTGATGTAACTGTGTTAGCAAGGCAGTTGGACTAGATGATCTCCAGAGGTCACTTCCACCCCTACCATTCTATGATTCTGTGATGCTAGGATTCTGTTTTACTGTAAAATCTTTTCTAGATTGATCTTGTGTACTAGACACACACTCACTAAACCAATAGTATGTGGCAAGAAAACAGCAGACATACTTGACTTAGGTCAATTTATAGTTCTCTCTGTTCCCTTTTTAATAGAAAACCAACCATATATAATCATGAAATAAGACAAATTACTTCCTCCCTTCTTTTTTTTTTTTTTTCCCTGGAGTGGTTAGTTGAATTTACTCTGGGAATTCAACACAAGAATGCAAAGAATGGCCAAGATTTTTCCATCCCTGCACACAAAAGAGTACATTAAAGGCAAAATGCTCCATTTACTGCAGCAGCAGTTGGAAGAGTTTTGACACAGCCAGGAAATTGTGAGCTGAGTTTCTCCTGGAACATTTGCTATGACTTCTTGTGGATAACATTAAAGGGCCATTCACAAGCATTATTTTGGCCCTCGGTTTGGACCATGTAAGTTATTATTAAAGCTTTTCATGTCTTAAATGAAGATGACAAATCAAGCTTGTGGCTATCAAACATGTAGATGGATCTTCAAAAGGTAGCCAGGGACTGGGATGTGAAGATGTCAGGGGGAAAAAAAGAGAAAAAAAACATAGATAGACAGATATCTGTAGGGGGCAGGAGAAAAAGGGAGGAGTGGGACAATTTATTAGTCACATATTCACATTATTATTTACATATTCACATTATTCACTCCCAACCAACTTACGCTATGATCTGTAGTGTCCTAAAGTCATTACTGTCCTCATTGCTCTCTATCGGCATCTAGTAGGTCTTTCTTCTTCAAGAAGTCTTCTAAGGAATTACAATGTACTTGAATCCAGGTTTCCTTTCAGTCACTGGACCTTCACTCAATTGGCTTGAGGTCTGTTCCACCCTCCCAAAGTTCCCATTACTGATTACTCTCTCACTCTATTCATACTAATGGTAACCTGCAGCTGTGTTTAATGAGCAACAGAAATGGCAGCATCAAAATAGTGGATATACTGGGTATATTTGCATGTATCCCAGTCTTCATCTTATCCACCGACTCCTAGGTTTCCCTTTGATTACTTTCTGTAGACTTCCTATAACTATGGTTCACCTTTGTATGGGGTATGTTAAGTTAGAAGATTCTTGCCTGATGAGTCTGGCCTCTCTACTGACTTAAGTGTAACTTGGAAATCCCTAACCCCTAGGCACATCAGAGTTAGAGCTGCACCTGACTCAGGCATTGAATGCAGTCTGGGGGGGGGGGGGGGTTTATGCTGACATAATCTGTCTCCGGATTTCACTAATTGATTTTCATAGAATTATATATTATAGCACCTCAGAATCTAGACTTTCCTGTCTGAGTGCATGCCCTCACTAATACAAGCTACAAACAACAGTGAGATCCAGGTATGCACCAGCACAAAATATGTGCATATAGGAAGTATACGCATCATACACACACCTGCATGCACATGCATGGACAGCTGTATATACACCACATATATATCACACCAGTCTTACATATGCATGTGAATTTCTGGTCAGAACAAATCCAAATGCATCCAGTGCAAGGGCATGCTCCAAGAAAGTGATATTCAATATGATTGGAGGGTAAAGACCAAAATGTGCTATGATAGGTATCAGAAATGTACACAGAACTTCAAAAAAACATGAAGGCATTTGTGAAGGACTAGTGGCAGTTCTTGCTATATGTATGTCATTAATACTCTAATGCATCCTGGCCAGTCAGTGAATTAGGAGTAAAGCTCAAGAAATTGTTTCTGACATTTTAAGCACTTCATGATAGGGTACTTGGTTCAAATGCTGTGCTGTGTACCCAGAGAGTGGGTCAGAGTTGACTCTCAGTCACCTGGAAAAGAAGAGGCTACTGGATGGGTTCCTTTTGCAAGGAGCCTTGAACAAAGAAATTCACTCCCATACTCTTCATCTGAAAATCAGAATAATCTCCTGCACCTCTTGAATCTATGCTTCCAGGATTTTTTCCCAGTTTATGAATAGAGAGAATAAAGCAAACAGTCTCATTTGTCAGTGATGCAGCAGTAATTAAAGTGGTAAACTCCCTTCTCTGTTGTATTTATGAGGTGAAAAACACTGTCCAAACCAGAGATGAGTAATTCCTGTTTTTCTATGTTTATCCTCATAACAGTGAGAATGGTGCTTGTTAACACTATTGATGCTTTTATTTTCCATTTCTGGTTAGAAAACCCTGTGATGTATGCCCTCATATAATTTTATTTTAGCCATAAAATGACCAGCTTAGGAAGTTCATGTAAGAATCTACTTCTTGTGCTCTGTATGTAGCTTAGAACTTCTTCTATATGCTTTCAAATCTGAAGAATCGTGGTACCTGACTAGTCACATCTTATTTTTTGTTCAGTCATTATATGTGTAAAATGCCTTCAGAATGGTTTTCTACTGTATTTCGTTTAAAGATAAATGACTATTGTGTGTAAAGCAACAAAGAGCAATGCTACTTCTCTACTGATCTGAGCACCTGGTATCAGCATGTTTTGCGTTAAGTACCACCAGTGCAAGATTTTTCTTTTCCCCTTGCTCATCATTAAATGCCTTTTTACGTTGGTCATTTTGAAATTACCTGCCTACCCAACATCTTTCTTACACAATTTGGAAATGGAAAGAGGTAGAAGAAAGATAACAGTCACACATTTGGAGATTTAGATTGGATATTTGTCATGTTATATCAGAGCACAAACATGAGTACTCCAGTCTAGTTCCATTGAGATCAATGAGGATTTCAGCAGGATCTGATTTTTAAACTATTGGTCTTGTGATGGGTTAACGACCATCCTAAAACAGGGGGGAGGGATTGTGAGTGCTTTGCCCTCCCTGCAGGGTGTTTTTCCCCTGGGAAACTGAGTCTTTTCCACTCCTACTCCCTGCCCAGCTAGGTTATAAAAGGAGGACACTGCAGCCATTAGAGCTTTCTTGGCTCTTGCCTTTCCTGGACGAGAGCTACTGCAGCTGCCTTCCTGCTTTCTCTGCCACATGGTCAGGCCTGATCCTTCTCCCTGATGCCTCCATGCCTCTTCAGAGAGACTGGTTTTGTATTCTTGGTTTTTTTCCTCCCACCCTTGTTCCTTGCCCTTTACCTGTTGTTGTTATACACACATATATATATATATTGTTTAAAGAAAACTCTTTACCTCTCTACTTCCAAGCCAACTCCAAAGTATTCCTTGGTGGATTTGCTCCTTCCCTTTCTTTTTCCTCTCTGTTGGGAGGGAGGAGGGGGGAGCAGGGGAGGAATTATCAGCCTTAGAATAGAATAGAATTCTCAGAATTAATAGAATTAATTAGAATTCTCAGAATTAGAATTCTCAGAATAAGAATTCTCAGAATTAGAATTCTCAGAATTAGAATTCTTAGAATTAGAATTCTCAGAATTAATAGAATTCTCAGCCTTAGAATAGAATAGAATAGAATAGAATAGAATAGAATAGAATAGAATAGGATAGAATAGAATAGAATAGAATAGAATAGAATAGAATAGAATAGAATAGAATAGGATAAAATAGAATAGAATAGACCAGGTTGGAAGAGACCTTCAAGATCATCGCGTCCAACCTATCAACCAATCCAACCCACCTAAACAACTAAACCATGGCACCAAGCACCCCATCAAGTCTCCTCCTGAACACCTCCAATGATGGTGACTCCACCACCTCCCCAGGCAGCCCATTCTAATGGGCAATCACTCTCTCTGTATAGAACTTCTTCCTAACCTCCAGCCTAAACCTCCCCTGGCACAGCCTGAGACTGTGTCCTCTTGTTCTGGTGCTGGCTGCCTGGGAAAAGAGACCAACATCCGCCTTTCTACAACCTCCTTTCTACAACTTCCCTTGCCCCCATCTGAGCTCTTAAGTTCCAGTTAAGTCTCAAACAACTACAGGTGTCAATGATTAGCTTTAAAAACTAAGATGTGTGAGAAAATATGCAAATTTGGAAAAGAAGTTAGAAGGAAGAGATTACTTAACAGAGACAAATCTCTAACGGCATGAAACAGACACAGTGGCTTACCTTGTTTCAGACCAGTAACACTTCACAAAGCTTCCTGAATAACTCTAAAACTGAAATAGGAACAATTTCTTGAAGCAACTCCAATATTAGATAATACCCCTGGAGGTCTGTAAATTTGTTAAAATATTAAGAAAGACATAGCTGTTAAAAGAGCAGTTCTTAAATCAGCTCCCAGGTGGAATGTGAACAAATTAAGAGCTTCTAAGCCTTCAAAGAAACACTATTAAACTGAAAGCTGATGTTGCTCAGTTCATTTAGAAAACACTGTAAACTACTTTGCTATAGGAATTTGGTAAAGGAATCTTTCATTAATAGGAAAGATAGGGCAGTGCACTGCAAATAAAATGGTGTTTACATACTTTTGAAAGATCTTTCAAAAATTCAATATCCTTCTGCTGTGGCTTTCTGTAAGCACCGTATTAAACTTGTCATTTTTAATAAAATGAAAATGTCATAATTAAGCAATTACAGTGTGGGAAATTTTCTTGCACTTTGGACAGGCACACAATTGTATCTTTAGTTATTCCTGAGGTTTTCCACTTTAAACAAAAGCTTTAGACCTGAAACACGACCCCAAGGGATAATAATTGTCAGCAGTGTCAAATTTAGTCTGAGGTCAAATTCTTTGAGATTTATAAAACATCAGGTTTTAGGACAGATAAAGGATTCGTTAGCTGCAAACAAAACGCTCCGTGTCACTCCTTCTTTTCAAGGTACCTTTGTTTTCCTGTTTGCAGATTTTAGGTGATTAAATTTTTCTTCAGAATGTTAAAAGAAATTATTTTCGTATTTGTAACAACTCATTCAAGAATGGCGTGAAGAGATTTCCTCATTTTCTCCTTTGTTTCATTGATTGTTATAATTTTCTTTGCCTAAACACTAAACACTAAACATTCATTCCCATTGCCCCACAGCTAGAACCACAGGTGAGACGCACCACACAGCCTTTAGTGCATTCCTTGTTCTTGTACTAAGCCTGCAGGTTCAGAGAGTTTGACTGTCAGTTAGGCCTTTCCTATTAGTCTTCAGATTAGGGTAGAACATTCAAGAACTACAGAACAGAAATGCAGATTTCTGATGATGTTGTTGCCCTACAAGACTTTGTCAGAGATCCTGAAAGTCAGCAGACATGATGAGGACTGTGGGGCTGCTGGTGCATTGTGGCAACCATTGTCCAGCCAACCAGCACAGCACAGATACAACAGGAAATAACCATTTGCATGCTATGCTTTAGAAACACTTTTATATCAGACTATCAGGGAGTGATAGGACTAGGGGGAATGGGATGAAGCTGGAGGTGGGGAGATTCAGGCTAGATGTGAGGAGGAAGTTCTTCACCGTGAGAGTGGTGAAGCCCTGGAATGGGTTGTCCAGGGAGGTGGTTGAGGCCCCGTCCCTTGCGGTGTTTAAGACCAGGCTGGACGAGGCTCTGTCCAGCCTGATCTAGGGTAGAGTGTCCCTGCCCATGGCAGGGGGGTTGGAACTAGATGATCCTTGTGGTCCCTTCCAACCCTAACTGAAACTATGAAACTATGAAACTATGAAGTATTTAAATTTAAATATGTATCAGATCTATATGGTATGTATAAGTATTTCCAGATAGGCTTGGTAATTTGGATTTTGCAGAGGTTTCCTGTTTAAGTAAATGAAAATGAAGAGTTTGCAAGACAAAAATGCGGGAATTTTTACTGAAATGGAAACTATAATTTTTATCCAGCTGTAACAACTATTTCTGAGTTTGCAACCATGAAGGGGAACTTTGGAAGTAGTGGGAAAATGCTGGTTGGGAGAAATATGAAAGAAAGTTCAGGGAAGAAAAACGATGAAGTAAGTATATGTCCCTGTATTGGAACAGTAATAAACTTTAAATTTAAGCTCCATGAAGGGAGATCTTAAAATCACCATCACAGTTTTTCATATATCATAGAATCATAGAATCAGTCAGGGTTGGAAGGGACCACAAGGATCATCTAGTTCCAACCCCCCTGCCATGGGCAGGGACACCTCACACTAGATCAGGCTGGCCAGAGCCTCATCCAGCCTGGTCTTAAACACTTCCAGGGATGGGGCCCCAACCACCTCCCTGGACAACCCATTCCAGGGCTTCACCACTCTCATGTCGAAGAACTTCCTCCTCATGTCCGCTCTGAATCTCCCCATTCCATTCCCCCTAGTCCTATCACTACCTGATAGCCTAAGAAGTCCCTCCCCAGCCTTCTTGTAGGCCCCCTTCAGATACTGGAAGGCCACAATAAGGTCACCTCAGAGCCTTCTCTTCTCCAGACTGAACAGCCCCAACTCCTTCAGTCTGTCCTAATAGGAGAGGTGCTCCAGCCCTCTGATCATCCTCGTGGCCCTGTTTTTAAGAGTGTTCAGCACCACATATGAGTGTGATAAATAAATTAATTAAAGATACTTCAACAATTGATTTAAAGCAGCATCTATATACATTATAACCTTTTAGTGCCAGAGTCAAATTGATCTAATATCTGGGATATTCTATGTGATTAGGATAGTTCACACAGAAACCTTGTTCATTTATGTTGAGTCAAAAAAAAATAGTTTTTGTAATTTGAATGAATAGACTTCTCAAGTTTCTGGCTTTGTAAGGTTTTGTACTGTTTAACGAAATCAGAAGAACAAAATTGGTTTGAAATTTCGATATACACCTCGCAGTACAAGAGCTGCAGCTCATAAAGAAATCCCAATTGAAAGATTTATCTTCTGGAAGAAATCCACATGGATAAAGTGGCTAGATAAGAGAGGATGGAATAGCATACAGCAGAAATAGGTTATTATGCTTTTTGCAAATGGCATTCTTTTGTTCATTGTGTAAAATATTCTAATGGAAAGGTTCAGTGTACATATTAATTGATGAGATTTAGAAGTACCAGATATGAAGCACCCCACACATTACCTCTGGCTCAGAAATCAAGTTTAATGGAGTGTAACAAAATAATCATATAATTCTTTCTTTCTGGGTCATCTGAGGAACACCTGTATAGCACTCGGTTGGGAATGTGTGCAGAAAAATACCAGGCTTGCCTCTGTGGGGTGTTGTCCCAACAGGTAGCCCATTAGAAAGTAGTTTTGCTATGCAAGGAAAAAAAAGAAAAAAGGATTGGGTTCCATTGCTATTTTTACCCTTGCAGTAAAGTTTGTTTCTTTACTATATTAGTTAAAGGACAGGCTGGCTTTTGGGCAAGGAAGTCCTTTTTAGATCCACGTAGGGAAATGTTCTGTCAAGCTTGAACAGTTAATTTAATAAACCCTATTATTTCTCCCTACAAATCTTGTTCATAGAAATGAAACATTTCTGTTAAACCCTGACATGAGCCTGATTGGAAAAAATGCTTAGGCTTCCACTGAAATCTGTCGCTTTCAGACTAACACCTAATACCATGATTGATTTTAAGCACATAGTTATTGTATTCATTCATTTCACAAGGAGACACATGCACTTCAAATTAAGCATCTGCTTAAGTGCTGCCCTGAGGAAAGATGCTTTCCAGAAGTGGAGCAATGATAATCACAATTAGATGTAGCTGAATATGGCTGTCTTACACACACACAAATTCCTTTATTGCTTTATCATTCTGATTACCAGCAGTCCTAAAAAGTATTACCACTTTTTATCAGTTTGACCTGGATTTCACACATATATAAAGCTTACTGTGGCAGTTTTGATAATGCCCTTTACAATCCCTGACAGGGTTGATTTGTGAAAATTGGGATAAACAGAAATTTGGTTTGTACAGGAAGGTTAGGAAGTGTTTACATGGTCTGCAATTGTGGTCATTTGTATCCAGCCAAAGGGGAACCTCTAATTTTCTAGTTTATGTAATCCAATTTTTAACTAGTGCACAGTGAAAGGCTTTTTGGTTTTTTCTCTTTTTTTTTTCTCTCCTTCCTTCCTGAGAGAAACAAACTGTAATTATAATGTATGCGAGCTACAACATTTAAATAAGCAAACAGCAGTTTATTCTTGACATTTCCTGTTCTGGAAAAAAAAATCACCAACAACAAAATACCCCAAACAAACCTAATACCCCAAACAAACCAAGTAAAACCTAACCAAACATGTCTCTCCCCCCAGACCTGTAGGATAGTCTTGACTGTTACAAAGAAAATACTTCCTGTACAAAATTGTTTTCTGTTTAGTCAAGAAATTTGGGTCTAGTAGGCATGCTAATGATTTTAAAAGACAACCAGATGCATACTTTGTTTTATACTTTCTATTTGATTCTCATTTCAGTAGTTGTAGCACATGGGTTTTTTTCATATGAGCAGTGAATGACTAACAAGCATCTGAGAAACTGAAAAGTAATAAGCAGTCCTGGTTTTGAATACTGCCATGAAAAAGAAGCAGTCCAGGCACGTTCCCTTCTCTTAAACCGCACTTTGCTGACGGGGTCTAATGGTGCTGATGGGTCTTATCTAAAACAAGGGAGAAAGTAAAGCTATTTGTGGTAACATCTATAAAATATTCAAATCTCTCCAGATACTCACAAAGAGATGAGCTGTGCTTCAAGGATTCTGCAAACTGGAGTCAACCACAGATAAAGAAAAATGCTGTCAGGAAGTAGCAAGGATTAATTCGATATTGCTCAACACTATATATAATCAGCACTCACTAGAGTGAGCAACTTCAACAAGAAATGACAGTTTATCTCTAATGTTATAAATCAGACAACAATTCCCAACCCTTTTCCTCCTAAGAAAATGTATCCTCTAATTCACATTTCAATGGTTAAGTGGTGCTTTTCAAGGCCTTCTTCGTTTTCCTAGTGCGCGTCATTATGAACTGATTTCACAGTACTGAGATCTACAATCCCTTGAACTGTGTGTAGGAGATCTCTTCACATGCAAGGAGCCCTCACAGGCCCCTAAGGGCCTTCTTTTATGACCTCTCTGGCCACTGTTTCATAGACAGGCTGTTATGGGATTTTTCTTGTTGCAGAAGTAGTGCACAGAATAAGTGTCATAGGTGTAAGTCAAAGTATGATTTAGAGGTTGGGATGGGAAATTCCACCAGTTATATTCCACTTCAAACCTAGTTTTGCTCAATATGAACTTTTGTAACTGACAAACCTCAATCAACCTGACTGGAAGAGGCATGATAAAGACATGCTGCTTCCCATCTCTTTGTGTCCTGTCTTTCCTCGGATTCCCCCAATCTTAGCTTCCACACTGTCATTAATGAAGAGGATCACAGCTCTTATTTTGGGCCAGAAGTGTCTGGAAATGTGGAGAAAGACAGAAACTTTTCAGATAGACCAGGCTGCACAGGAATGCATCCATCTGGATTTTGAAGTTCTACAGAGGAGACTCTACAACCTGTCTGGGTACTCTGTTCCAATGTTTTGTCACCCTCAAGGTGTTTAGGTGAAAATTCCTGTGTCTTAGTTTGTGCCCACTGCCCCTTCTCCTACCACTGTGTACCACTGAAAACAGACTGGCCCCATCTTCTTGACCTCTACCCTTTAGATATTTATATGCATTGATAAAATTCTCTCTCAGTCTTTATTTCAGACTAAAAAGTTCCAAGTCTCTCAGTCTTTCATCACTGGAGAGATGCTTCAGTCCCTTAATCATCTTTGAAGTTATCCATTGGATGCACACCAACAGTTCCTTGTCCCCCTTGAACTGAGGGCAGAACAATATTCAATACTCCAGGTGTGGCCTCACCAGGATGGAGTACTGGGGGAATAGAACTTCCCTCAACCTGGTGGTCCATTCTTATTGAAACCAGGATACTATTTGTCTTGGCCACAAGAGCACACTGCTGGCCCATGGTTAACTTTAGTCCACCAGGGCTCCTAGGTCCTCCTCTGCAGAGTTGCTTTCCAGCAGGTCAACCCCTAACCTGCACAGGTGCATGAATTTGTTCCTGCCCACCTGTGCTTGTTGAACTTCATGAAGTTCCCCTCTGCCCAACACTTAAGCCTGTCCAGGTCACACTGGCTGGTAGCCCAGACTTCTAGTGTGTTGACCACTCCTTTCAGTTTTGTATCCTTAGCAAACTTTCTGAGAGTTCACTCTGTTCCTTCATCCAGATCATTGACAAATGTGTTGAATAAGACTGGATCCAGTACCGATCCCTAGGGAACACTAATAGATATGCATCTCCAACTGGACTACACCACTGATCACAACCCTCTGAGCCAGTTCTCAATCCACTTCACCATTCAGTCATCTAACTCATACTTCCTGAGATTACATACGAGTATATTATGGGAGACAGTGTCAAAGCTTTCCTGAAGTCAACACAGACAACATCTACTACTCTCCTCTAATCTACCCAAAATGTCACAAGTCCTGGCTTTGCTGGGACAGAATCACAGGCCATTCATAGGCTGCAAGCCTTCAGCAGTTCTGAGTCAGCCACAACAGCTGACTTGAGTTGCCTCATAAGTGTGTCCTATACCATAAGTATCATATGCTGTATTAAGGAGGAAGTTTGCTGAGGAGGAAGAGTAGTTTTCTATTAGGGTCTTCTGTTTGGGCTGCTTCTTTCCCTATGCTTCCTAGTCTTGAGGACTGCTTTTCTGAACATTGTGAATTCTGCACTTTTGCTGGGCTAAGTTTACTTTATGTGTCTTGTATTGACATTGGTATGAACTGTGTACATCTGTTACTGGAGATAAACATTGTTGGAAAAAAATTATCTTTTCAAAAAAATTGTAAGATGTGAAATTACTCAACCATAAGCAAGGGAATCATTGAGAGTTTATACTTCATAGCTGCAGTCTGTGTTGCAGGAAGCCATGGCTCTAAGAAACTGGTTAAACTATTGCTTGCTCTAATAGTGTATTGATAGAGATTAGTACTGTGTTTAATGCTATTAATGCACAGAAGTTAGATCATGAGGGTCCTTGTTAGTTTGTAATTTGTGTTATTAGGGTAAAATACAATGGGAAGTAATTTGGAACTTTTCTGATCAAAAGCTGAGTAAGAAATGAGGAAAACCTGCAGAACAACTTTATAAAAGACAGAGAAAGGACTATAAGTTACAAGTAGAGGTCATTGTAACTGAAGCTGGAAGAAATCCATTTAATGCAGGAAGACCTGGTTTGTGCATCAAGATATAGAACACACATCAAGAGATCAGAAATAAATTGCATCTGTGCATATACAACACTGTATAATCGATAGATCTGTGGAAACCATCATCCTCACCATCCTGTTTCATCTGGCAGTTGCTACTGACAGAGGCGGAATGCTGACGGGAGTTTGGTTTCCTAGGAAGTGGTCTCAGATCTAATGGCTGTCAGGAATGGTTGTTCCCTGGGAGAAAGCAGAAAAGCTCACTCAGCTGGTGATACTGAGTGTCTGCTTTCATTTAAAAATACGTCATTAGAATTCAGCATTGAAAGCCATGGATGGCCTTAGACTGAGCAACGTCAGTGAACACCACTGAGGAACCAGTTGGCTACAGGAAGCCATCACAGTATTACACTTTAGAGATATTTTTGTTTGAGAAGAGTGCTTGCTTATTTTCTTAAGGGAAAAAAAAAGGTTGCTTTTTAAATGAAAGCATCCCTTTTTCATTGAAGGAGCTGGTAATTAAGAAATGAAAAACAAACAAACAAAAAATAGAGGGGGGGGGGGAAATAAGGAACATCAGTGTGATGTTTTATCCATGCAGCAGACAAAGAGAAGCTGTTGGAGGAATATTACCTAAAGCTCACCTAATGCACTATTTGACTAAAAGCAGAAGGGCTACATCAAGTGCAATTCTGGCTTCTTATGCCTCTGACAAATGTCTACAACTTTGATATTGTGCTGCCTCTGCTGACTGTGATTACTGTTGAGATTTGAGCGGTATGATATGGTACATATCGTATGTGACTTTTTCCACTGCTCTGTTTGAATTCCTCTGATTTCCTGTCTACTATAAAACAAGCTAAATCAGCAGAATTTGTCAACATGATGTACCTGTTGCTGACCTTAGTACCCTGGGGGGATAAAAAAAGAAAAAGAAAAAAGAAAGGGGAAAAAAGGCAAAAAGCTGCTACTTTATCTTTGAAGTGGCCAGGCTGCAAGGGGAAGTAGTTAATTCCCCATGGGTAGGCACAAACATTCCTTCACTTGTGACATGTGTAAAGGTTGCTGTTCAGAGCAGACTCTTTCAGGACCCATTTCTTCTGGGCACTTACATTTCTAAACCCTCAAGAGGGCTGTACTTGTGAAAAAGAGTGGAAGCTCTGGTGTTCTGGTCTAAGATTATACTAGCATTTTTGTGAACAAATGTTGGATCAATCCAGAGTTGGAAGTGAACATGAAAAGTCAGTAACTCTTTTTATAAGTCTTTTTGTGGTGCATCTGATTGACCCACATTACGATGTACAATAGCATGAAAGAGTGTTAGTAATCAGTACTAATGAATACATGTACCTACCTGATTCATATACTGGGCATTACCCCTCAGTAATGCTTTTGTTTTGCATTCATTAAAATTCCCATCATGATACAAAATGCTGAACATTTACTATAACAAACAAAAGCAAACAAAAAATGAGACACATTTATTGCAAATTTCAGTCAAAAAAAGATATAAATAAGGAAATCACATAGCACAGGCACATTGTCCCAACCCTACTCTACTTTAGTTCATTAATTAATGTTTTTAGAAAAGATATTTACAGTGAGACCTCAGGCGAATGTTCAGAGAGCTTGTGGCACAATCCTTCTCTGTCCTCCCTTCTTCCCCTTCCCCCACCTGCCAAAGACTGGTTACTCAGTGCCTTTTTTTTTCCTTTAGACTTCAGGAAGGGCTTAAAGAAACTCACTCTTCATGATTTAGATCATATAAGATAATTCATAAATCTCCTCAAACTTCTTATAGAGCTAAAATCGATGTTTACTTGTTGAATTTTATAGAACTGTTATTGAAGTGGCTTCAATAAATACAGATTTTAACCAAAGATCTGTGTACATAAGTATGTATCTGAGTTACAAAAATGGGGTTTAATCTATTTTGCCACAATATTTAGCTTGAAAAACTTGCCTGGATACAAAGAACACCGAAAATGTTGTTCCATAGCAATTGAATTTTCTATCTGAGATGTATCTAATAAAGGTTATCATAATTATATGCTGCAATGTGTCTTGCCAACCCAAATGTTAATTTGAACACACTTTGCATTTTTTCAAATGAGAAAATATGTAACAGAAAACATTCTTATTGCATGACAAAAGCTGTTAGATGATGAAGCATTTATAGGTAAAGCCTTTGTAGTTTGCAAGAGAAGTAGTATGTAGCGTTTCTTATAAAGGCCCTTTTAGTCCTGCTTCTAAACATAAGGTCTTGAGGCTATACTATGAAAGCCTTATTTGTACTGTTAATGATTTCTTGTAAATTCTTATAGATCATGGCGCATTTGAGTGGTACAACACATCTATGGAGAAGGAAGGGAGAAACATGGAGGCATTTTGGGAAGGGGCGAGGTGCAGAAAGCAAAGCTGCCCCGTTTGCCAAGCCTGTGATGAGTTGGTAATATGGGAAAAAGAATACACACATTCTGATTCTTAGCACTGTTCTCTAAGCACATAATATCCCCACATAATCAGGTTAATGCTGGAAACCTAGAATAATTTGCTGTAAGAAGGGAAATGCATACAAGTTTTTTCCCAAAGCATCAAAGTAGTCAAAAATTCTAGTGAAATAATTGCTTACTATTAAATGTGACCTCATTCCAGATAAACAACCTAGCAATATGTCTTATTATGCACCTTTAGTGGAAGTACAAATAGTGAGCTTTGTCCCAGCTGAAATGTGATGTAGTATTGGTGTTAGACTAGGGCTGTCCTTCAACTTTTGACATCATACTGTACAACCCAGGTTTGATGCTGCAAAGGGGGAAAAAGGAAACTCCAAATTTAAAAGAATCACAATGAAAAGTTATTTCCTTAAGAAGAGCAAAAATAGAGCACAGCTGATCCCCACTAAGAACTCTTGATGAAAGCTTGTCTTTTTAAATTACTTTTTATAAATAGGCTTTGCTGAGGGGAAACTACCACATTCTGTGGTGACATGGAGAAGCCCAGATTTAGGCATGTTGCATTTGGTCCTCACCCAAATAATCTGTTCTCATCCTTATTTACTTCACTTCATGATATGACTCAACTCATTAAACATTTCAGACACAAATTAGGTCCAAGAGGAAGTGTTTCCCTCCTGCCAAAGCATCCTGAGATGAGTACTATCATACATCACATTTCTAAACAAGATTTCCTCCTCCTCAATTCTGAGTAATAATTTGGAATTGAGACCTTGTATTCCCTCTGATGACTAGACTGAACTTGTATTCAGAGTGAATCACTTGTTTAGTAGGTACATTGAGAAGAGGGCATATTGTACTGTGACTGATTCTCATTTTGTAGCTGAAGTACATGTTTTCTGTTCATTTACTTCATCAGCATCAATCAGCCTTCCAGCAAGCCACACCCTTGTCAAAAACATTGCAGGAAGCAGAGACTGAGCAGCATGGTCACTCATTTCCCTCATGGCAAATCCTCTCACATGCTTCCAGGGAATGCTCTCATAAAGAAACTAGAGATCTTGTAATAATTTCACTCTTAGGAGACAATCACTGCACCTGCTGTGTGAAGGCAATCACACCAAGATCCTGTAGTCTCCTAGCCTTCTCAAAGCAATGTTTTCACAGACCTTTTCTGGAACTTTTCCACTTGC